>CAKNWT010307234.1:0-20551 GCA_932066315.1 Andricus coriarius | reverse complement strand
TGAATTTTCAATAAAATACATGAATTTTCAACTAAATAGTTGATTTTTTAAACTAAAAAAGATAATTTTGAAACCTAAAATGGAATATTAAGATATTCAATTAAAAAATATATCTTTCAATCAAAAAGATGAATTTTCAAACAAGAAGATTAATTTTCTATCAAAAAGACCAATTTTAAACTAAAAAAGGTAAGTTTTCCAACAAAAATAGAATAGCTATATTTTCAGTTCAAAAAAATTTACTTGTAAAAGAAAGAAGAATTATCAACAAAATAGTTTAATTTTCCATTGAAGAAATAAATTTTCAACTAAAATAGATATGTTTTAACCAAAAAGTGGAATAGTTTAATTTAAAAAATTATTTTGTACCAAAATTGAAAAATCGATTTTCAACCATATAGTTGAATTATTAACTAAAGATGATTAAAAACACACTTTTGACCAGTTAGTTAAACATTTAACCAAATAAATGAATTTTCAAGCATATAGTTGAATTATGAACGAAAACATATTTTTTTAAAATAGTTTTCAAACAAAAATGAAATAGTTAAATCTTCAGTTCATTTATTTTGAGCAAAAAAAATAATTTTTTAACAAAATCGTTTCCAACTAAAGAAATTATTTGTCAACAAAAAAGCCAAATCTTCATCCAAAAATGGAAAAATTAAATTTTCAACCAAAAAGCAACGAATTAAGTAAAAAAGTTAATTTTCCACCAAAAAGATGAATTTTCAATCAAGAAAAAGAATTTTCTACAAAAAAGATGAATTTTTAATAACATAGTTGAATTATTAACTAAAGAAGATAAAAACATAATTTTGAACCATAAAAAAACAAATTTTCAAAAAAATAGTTCTATTTTTAATTAAAGAAATGAATTTCAACTAAAGAAGATCAATTTGCAAGAAAGAGTGGAATTGTTCAATTTTTAGTTTAAAAAATTATTTTTCAACCAGAAATAAAGAATTTTTAACTGAATACTTAAAAATTTAACAAAATACATTAATTATTAGCCATATATTTGAATTATTATCTAAAACAGATTGAAAAAATTATTTAAAAAAAAAACTAATTTTCAACAAAATAGTTAAATTTTCAATTAAAAAAGGTAAATCTTCAACCAAAAACGAAAAGGAATATGAATTTTCTACTAGGAAGACGACATAAAGACTAAAAAACATAGTTCAAATTCAAAATAAAGAAATGAATTATCAACTAAAATCAATCAATTTTCAAGAAAAAAATTAAATTTACAATTTATAAAATAAATTTTCAACCAATAATAAAAAATATTCGACTAAATAGTTAAATATTTTACGAAAGGAATTAATTTTTAACCATAGAGACGAATTAAAAAAAAACGATGAATTCTTTTCTTCCAAAACAGTAGAATTTTCAATAAAATACATTAATTTTCAACTATATGGTTGAATTTTTAACAAAAACATATATAAATTTCAACCAAAAACGGAATATTTAAATTTTCAATTAAAAAAATTTGTTTTCAACGTTATTGTTATTGAGACAAGAGTATTTCTATTGCTTTGTTTTTATCATGAAAAAAAGTGCGCATCCTATTAAGAAAATTGGTTTATTTTCAATGTTAGTTTTTACGACTTTAACTAAAAATACGCATCCTAACGTAAAATAGTTCTAAACAAATTTGCAGATACAATTTAGGCGAAAAATTTGGTTAAATAAAATGTTATTGTAGCTTGTGTCCTTTTTTCAAAAAGTTGATTTTTCTATTATTAATATATTTTTGTAATAAGTAGTCTCTTGTGTCGTTTTTCCAAAAATGTAATTTTTTTATCCTTAATCTTTCTTTTTACGACTAAAAGAAAATCTACTGGTTCTATCTAAAAATTATTGATAACAAATTTGTAGAGGCGTTTTGGGTGAACAACTTTTGTTCATTAATTTTTTTTCGCAACTTGTGTCCTTCTGTAATAAATTCAATTTTCGTATTTTGAATGTTATTTGTTACGATTTGAACGAAAACTACGCGTCCTATCAAACAATGATTGAAAAAAATGTGTAGATCTTTCTTGGGTGCATCATTTTTGTATTTTCATATTTCTTCGTATCTTGCAGTCTGACCGCAAAATGGAATTTTTTATTTTTCATTACTTTTTGTGCGATCAAAATTTCAGTTTTCGATATAATTCTTATATTTTTAATGTTATTTTTTACTATTAAAACACAAACTACGCGTATTATCAAAAATTAATTAATAACCAATTAATAGATCGTTTTTGGGTGAACAATTTTTGTTCCTTCATATTTTTTTGTGTCTTGCATAGTTTGACCGCAAAATGGAATATTTGATTTTTGATTATTTTATGTGTAAATTAGTTTATATATTTATGAATTTTCGATTTTTCGAAAAAATTCACAACATTGTTATGATAATTTTGATGGGCTTTCAAAAAGCAACGTTTTTCTTCTGTCTTTTTGTCATATCGTGCGTTTTTTGGCATAAAATGTTAATTTTCGTTCTTTTTTTTTTATTTTGTAAATACTATAACTCTGATAATTTTTCTTTCATCAAAAAAAGTCGCGAGGATAAATTGTTCGAGTTTCTGAGTACTAAGAATAGCCGTACGGTAACCAGTTGTGCCCAGGTAAGTTTTTCTGTAGTTTTCTTCTCCTTTTGCTAAACATCCAAGCAAATGCGAGCCCATCAAATTAAATTCGGGCTGTAGACGGTAGGTCATTGGGGGGGTTTTCGCTGAAATTTATATATATATATATATATATATATCTTTTTCTTCCCTGACGGCGGGGCTTAGGGGGGGGGCCCGCCCCCCCCCCCCCCCGTGGATCCGCCCTTGTTTCAAGTATTTGTTATTTCAACAAATTCAAGGTTATCCTTATACAAGGAAAATAATGTTTACAAAGTTTGCTAAATAAATAAAATTTTCGATGCAAAATAGATCAAATATTCAACCGAAGAAAATTGTGAAATTCGAAAGCAGAACTCTGTTAAAAAGTAACATATGAGGGATCCTGAATAAGTATAATTAATCAATATTTTGATCCATATTGATCCTATATTGATCCATTGCAATCTAGAGATTCCGAAAAATTCTTATAACTTTGTTTGAATAATCAGAAGGCAATATCTTAAAAATGGAAAGAGACGAGTTCACGTTAACAATTTCTCAATAGGGCTTTCTTATTGTTCCAATAAAGTTAAAAATGTGAAACCACCGCTTCGTTTTATTAAGCTTTTCTATTTCTTATGTTTTCCATGTTTACAACTTTCCCATAGTATTCTCGTATAGGACTTTTGAAATTAAAAGCCAAACGATTGACGATTGAAATTTAGTGATTGTGAATTATCTTTTGCTAAAGCTCCTGCGGCGTGACCAGACACATTCTCATCACGTATCTCGTGAGAAAAAAGGTCAAATGCAAATTTGTAGATCCAATTTAGTCAATCAATTTTGTTCTTAAACATTTTATTGTATTTCGTGTCTTTCCTCCAAAAATTTAATTGGTCTTATAAAAAAATCTTTAAAAATAGTTGATAACAAATGTGTAGATCTTTTTTGGTGAACAACTTTTGTATATTCATTTTTTTTTTTCGTATCTTGCGATATTTTATTGGCTTAAATTGAAGATAAGACATCAAAGACCAAGTGGTATGAATTTGAGATGTTTGCTACAACTTTCCTAGGTCATGACACAAGTTGTCGCCAACACCGTAAGAGCGACAAAGATGGTACTAAAGCACTCTTAGGACTTCTTGACATAAAATGTGGTCACGGTATACTAAGGTGGAAATGTCGCCGGCCTGGCATGCGAAAATAAAACTCCCTGTACCTGAATTAAGCCCTGATGATCTGAAGAAAGCACAAGTTTGCTTCTTCGACAAGGACTGTTTTTCACTTCGGCTTTTAGAAGTGAAGCATCTAGATGGAGTAATGCACTTTCCTCACTTCTGATGTTAAAATTCAGGACAAGGGTCTCGGCCGCTTGCTCCGCTGCTCTGTAAAGGAATGCTTCTTCACCAATCATCTCGTGGTTCCTGACCATTTTTAGGAGAGGATCTCTGTCACTGGCAAAGATGTAAGCTGTATTTACAACAATTCAGTTATGAAGACACTGGAGATTCAGAAGTCCGCCTCCAGCTTGGCGGCGTGAAATGTATAACTGCGGAACTGACGAATTGATATGCAAGCTTTTATACATATGCATGATCTCACGTGTGGTGACATCAAGGTTCGTAAACTCGTTCTTCGTCCATTGAACCACCCCAAACGAGTAGAGCAGAACCGGGATGGCAAGCATGTTAGTCGCAGATATCTTGTTCAACGCCGACAGATTGTAAGACCAAATCTTTTGAAGAAGATGCTTGTATCCGCTTCGGAGAGACTCCTTCACTGATGTTACGTCCTGAATGCGGTTTTGAAGCACGCCCAGGTATGTATAGGTCTCTGCACTGTTAAGATATCTAATAACACTTATATTCACAAGCTCAGGGTCCTTGGGAACGCCAACAATCTTCCCTTTCTTCAGATGAATTTTGGCACATTTATCCAATCCAAAGTCCATCCCAATCTCTCATGTGTACTTCTTGACGATATTTATGGCAGTTTGAAGCTTGCTTTTGCCAGAGGCATAGATCTTCAGGTCATTCATATAAAACACATGAGTGACCTAATGCTCGCGCTGGTTAGTGTCACCATAGAGGCATCCAGAAGAATTTCGTGATGCGAGAGATAGAGGCAGAAGTGTGATGCAAAAAAGCAAAGGGCTCATGGTATCGCCCTGAAAGACGCCCCTCTGGAAGGTGACGTTGTTCGTTGTCATACGATAATTTCCAGATGAGATAGTAAATCTAGTTTTCCAGAGAGGTATCAATCTCTCTATACATCTCACTATGCGTGGATGGCTGGATGGACCTTTAAGCTTTCCAAAAGACAGATGATATGTCTATGAGTGTTACAGTAGGTTATTGTCCTTTACGCACACTTATTACGTGTATAATTTTTTTCAATTCAGGGTAAAAAGCCTGAAAATTGTAATTTTTTATTCTTTTTCGGTTAGAATATTTGATTTGATTTGGATAGTACAAAATGAAGGGCACGTATTTGATCACGTTATTACATACATAGTTTATAACCAATAATTATTATAATTATAATTATAATTATACTTTCCATTTGAGATAAAAATGTAATAATTATAATGATCATAATATAAGATGTAAAGTGGTATACTTATCTCCGAAGGACAAACTTGAAACTAATTACGTCGTCATCTCACATGTAGGTAAGATAACAAATACTTGCGTACATATGTGTACTCTGATGATGCAATAGAATATTCTTTAGTTACATTTGTTAACCCACTTATTCCCTGACTCATTAATCAGTTTTTTCTCTACTTTTCGAAAATGAGGATGGTCTATACTTTCGTCTTCACTCTGGCGGTCATCTTTAATTCTATTGGTGAATATAATAATATAAGTATATCTATCATTTTTATTATATTATATATAGTGCATGTATGAATACGGTCATTTCTCAGACCTGTGGAGAGAACATAAATTACTACTTGCAGCTTATATTCATATAATGGCCATTTGTATATTTATGTCGTTAAAAATTATGACGCCAAAGACATATAATGGCCATTACATACCAAAGAACTTGAAAAGCGGCACTTGAGGTCGGCTCCTACGTCTCTCACTTAAATCATACCTGCATTAATAATGCCCCTGTTCTTCCCTTTTGTGCATAATATGCTTCTAAGCTTACAACAAAGAAATTACTTTTTAGCATTACAATAGAATGTTTAACCATATAATTGAATTTTCAACCTACAAAGACAAATTTATTCGAAAATAGTTGAATCATCAAACTGAAAAGCTCATTTTAAACAACAAGATAATTTTCAACCAATGCAGTTTCGACCAGATAGTAGAAAAAAAAATTAATTTTTTGATTTTCCATAAAGCAGTTGGCCTTAAAACCACAGAGTTGAATTTTCAATCAAGGGAAAGGAATTTTGAAAGAAATAGTTTTTCTTTCACGAAATGCTTTTATTCTTAAGAAAAGTAGAAGTTATTGGCAAATTGAAATTTCTTTTTTAAATACGGTTCTTTGACATCATAATTTGATTCGGTGAGTACAAAGTAAAGCACACGTATTTTATCACGTTATTGTTTGTTTCTAATTTCATATTGACTTTTCTCGGCAGTTTCAGATAATTCAAAGAAGTTTCCCGTTTAAGTTTTTTTTTGGTTACGTACATAGTTTATAACCAATTATAATTATAATTATACCTTCCATTTGACATTAAAATACAATAATTATGATGATCACACTAAAAGATGTAAAGTGATATACTTATCTCCGAAGGACAAACTTGAAACTAATTACGTCATCTCACATGTAGGTAAGATAACGAATGCTTAAGTACATATGGGGCATCATTTATCAAGTGTACCCACCTCGAAAATGAAAGTTGTCCGATCGAGCTAAAAATTGGCCCAATTGTAGTTCTATTAGATAGTACTCCTTTCACAAAAAATTAATTAATTTTGATCATTATTTATCAAAGTGGAGGGCGTACAATTTTTGGTTTTTTAAGAAAGGCCTTAGTTTCAAACATTTGTAACTTTTTTCCTATTGCTTTAAACAAAATGTCACTTCAATTGTTTTTTATAGATTTTTTCACAAATTTTTTGGTGGTCATAACGATTTTCGAAAAAAGTCCAAATTTGGCCTTAATTTTCGAAAATCAAAAATAAATTTGAGTTTTTTTTCAAATTTCAAAACTTTTTTTTCTTCAAAATAGTTTTAATAGAAAGCTGAGATTTTTCCTATAAGATCCCCAATTTTCAGTGTAGCAAATTTATTTGTCTTGGAGTAATAGAACGATACGTAAACAAAATGCCATGATAGAGCGGCTGGCGCGCGATCTCCCCTAGTTCGCTCACGCCGAGGATCTTTGTTCAATGCTTTAGTGCCAGTTTTTTAAGTTAAGTAATATTTTATTCTACTAAAAAAACGGGTTTTTTTTAAAGTGAGGCATAAAGCAACTTATCTTAAACTCCGTGGTCTTGCCCACGACTTCCGTTTGAAATTCCCTGCACTACCAGAAGGAGCTCAAATTTGCAGTTCATGTAGATACCAACTCAACAACTCAGCGGGAATATCATCCTTGAACTCTGGTGATATTGCAGAACCTTCCGGTAGAGATAAGGTAGATACTGAGGATCATGAAATGATATCTGACGATGATGAAGATTAGCTATATGACAGCGAAAAAGATGTAGATGTCTTACGCACCAATCTGCAGTGTGAAAAAAATATCATAAAGCTGGTGTTGAAGTACATGGTCAAATCATCGAAAAATGCAATGCCTCTAAAGATCTTCAAGAACAATTTGAACATTTCTCGCTTGCACCAAAATCTTGGGGCGAATAAAACTGATGCAGGTGCTCAATACATCAGAGCGAAAAGCAAGAAATATAAAAAAATTAGTTTCAGAGCATGGAATTCTTACGCTTCCGAATCCAAAAAGAGGAAGAGCATTGACTCCTGAAACTAAAACTCTAGTGAAAAAGTTTTATGAACGCGATGACATAAGTCGAATGATGCCAGGGGTGAAAGACTTTGTGTCGATCAAGAATGATGATGGAACTGGTTCACATGTTTAAAAAAGGTTACTACTGTGTAATGTCAACGAGTTACATCAGAACAGGCCTGAAGATCAGTATTTCAAAATTCACAAAACTCAGACCTCGTCATTGTATTCTAGCAGGAAGCAGTGGCACTCATAATGTGTGTGTTTGCATGCATCATGAGAATATCAAGTTGATAATGAATGAAATAAATATTCAACATTTAACCGAAGATACTGACATGGCCATCACAAATTAACACGACTGTCTGGATGCTATTGTACAACCTAATTCTTCAAGTTTCTGTCATTTCGGAGTGTGTGAAAACTCTCCAGATACTGCAAACTTATAAGATAACATCACAAAAGCTTTTGATAAACAATGTATTAATTAAGTGAGATTTTAAATTTGGTTACAGACCGCAGATGTAATGGATACTGATGAATTCCTAGATGATTTATGTGAAAGGCTGTTGAAATTAAAAACTCATCACTTTATTTTAAAGGAGCCTGAAGAGTTTTTGATTTGCTTCGATTTCGCTGAGAATTACGCGTTCTTAATTCAGAACACGGAGAAAAATGGATGTTTAAATGTAGATGTTCAAAGGGTAAGATTGTACCGCCTAACATGTAGATATTCATGCCGAATATCTACTATCTTTTTGAGATTTTAGGCGTAAACATATTTTTATGTTAAACGGAAACACATTCAGATGTTAAAATCGTCCTAGCGCATGCGCATCGCGCATTGGAATTTAAGGACTATATTTTATTCATTTTTCTCCGTGAATGCAGCTCAATTATTCCACTGGAATAAGGACCAAGCTGCAATATTCATTGTCGTGATTTATTATAAAAAATATAGAAAGCTCAAGCATGTAAGTATCGCAATCATATCTGATGACTTAGCTCATGACACGGTGGCTGCTCACGAGTCTCAGGAAATAATAGTAGATTACTTGAAATCTCATTTCAGGCCAAAGAAAATCCACTATTTCGCTGATGGTGCAGGGCAACATTTTAAAAATAACAGTAGCTTTGCTAATCTCCGAGCCCATGTAGAAGATTTTGGTATCCAAGTTGAATGGCCTTTCCATGGTACATCTTATGGTTAGGGTGTATGTGATAGTATAAGCGCGAATATACAGACCAGCAGCACGTTCGAGCTTACAATGTTCTCCGAAACATCACATACTCACTCCACATGTTTTGTTTCAGTGGGCAAAGAGTAACTGTAAGGAAACCGAAGTTTTTTTCAGCAGCAAAGAAAATCATGCCTCAGCCACCGAGTTACTGAAAGCCAGATTTGAGAAAGCTGTTACGATATCAGGTACATTACAGTACTACACTTTCATTCCCACTCAAGGTGGAAAACTTCAACTCAAAATGTTTTCGTCCTCTGAGAAACACGAAATCTTCTCGAATGACGGAAAACAGAATCCGCAAAAGAGGAAACAATGGACCAAATGCATGGGATTCGGTCCATTTTTTCTGTTTAAGTGTTTGAGAAGAATAGTTTTTATTTTTTAAGGTCTATTTAATGACATAATAAAATGATAATAATCATCATTCATTACGAAGATATTACAAGAATAAAGCTTTGTCCATGCATTCCAAATGCATGGACTTGAAATATTATCTTATCGTCAAATTTTTTACCGTGATAATTCACCTTACATTTGCATGTTTTATTGACATTTTTATCGACTAAAGCATTACAAAAAAAAATATTGTCAGGTTGTGCTTCAATCGCGACCCGAAGGTAGTTCATTCAAAATATTATTTCCATCCCCCTGAGAATCGACAAGATTCAAAGGATTAAAATAAAATTCAGAAACAGTTATTATTTGTATGAAAGTGTAATCATCATTTTGTGATGAAAACACTCTCTCGAACGAAGCTCGACCGTACAAAGCCAACTCCCGGGGAACAAAATACGCGTTAATTTTGACATGTTTCTTATGATAATCAAGCACAACTGTATTATCTAATAGCCAATCATTAGCGAAGGTCATTTTATTCGAAAAACTGGGAACGACTAGAAATGGTATTGATTTTTCATAATCGCCAATTTTGATATTCAAACGAACTTGATTGTTTATTCTGGCCATATTTCTTCCAATAGACATTACCAGGAGTTAAGTTGAACCATTACTGCATGCATCGAATGATAACAATGAGTTTGTGCATTGGCATGACCCATATCATTAGAACTGCATGGATGATACACGCACGAGCATACGTTATGATTCGTATTTTGAGATCGATTTTCATTGCCCGAATTTTTCAAAAATTATAAAACGGTTTTGAATTAGCCCGTAATCTACGAATGTTCGACTTAAAATCTTTGTTTCCAGAATTATTATTTTCATTTTGATTTTGTTGACGCTTTCGACCATTCTCGCGTTCCTCATGAGTCAAATCAAGATGAGCTAATGCCTGTGTAATTTTATTTATGTGTGAATAATCGACAGCGGTCAACGCTTCACGGAGTCTAATTGGAAGTTGCTGAATAATGCTCTAATTGATCTCATAAGATTCTAAAGCTGGTAAAAAAACTGAGATCCCTTATACTGCAAAAGGAAGAAAGCTTGCAGATTCCCCTTTTTGGGATCAAAAGCCTTTGCTGCAAACTGTGATTTAATTTTAACCCTAGCTGGGAACGAAGAAAATTCATTTTAAAATCTCGTTTTGAACGCGGCATAATTTTCATAGCAATCACGATGGATATCGAACCATGTTCGTGCTCTTCCTTAAAGAGTATTCTCTACAAGTAGTGATTTCTGTGTTTCAGGGGTTTGTTTAGAATGGAAATATTTTTCTGATCATCCTAAGAATTCATTCGGATTTTTCCCAAGTCATTTTCAAATTTTGGTAATTTAGCATCGATGTTAAAAATTCTTAAAGCCGTTAATAAATTATTTATGACATGACCCGCGTCACCGCCCTGTTCACGGTTAGGCTGCTGATTGTTTGGTTCTTGTAACTTTGTCATTTGCTCACGCTGTGTATTATTTAATCGCCTTTTTTTTCTCAATTTCAGCTTGAAAATTATGCATCGTTTCCTGAGTTATGCTTTTTACTAAATTTCTTTTAAAGAAAATTTATCAAAAGAATCTATTTTTTCATGTCTCTATTCAGGTTTTTGTACTTCTTTTTCTAATGGAATACTTTTAGATCGTGTATTTAGGGGCGTATAATTAACATTTTACATTAATTAGAAACAATTCATTTTACGCAAAAAAAATCTAGTCCTTTGTCCGGGTGCCGAAATTGTAATGGATTCCTATTATCGTTACTATTTTTACTTTCTTTTTATATTATCCAACATTGATATTCAATTGTCTTTAAAACAGAATCTAGTTTTAATTTCAAATAAAGCTACTTGTCTCAAAATTTTATCCAGATCTCTCAAAAAGTACTGTTAATAATTTATTTGACATTATTGTTTCTCTTTTGATTGACCTTCGGGTTTCATTTGATCATAGCTTGGTCTCCGCCCGATGCTTATCCTCCTAAGGGTTTTCCCTCTGTTTTTGAGTTTCGCGTACTGCCTTTTCGTAGCGTGGGAACTCAGGTAGTAGCATGAGGATGCTTTTGTTGAGCAGACTTGGACCCTTTTGCTGCTCTGCTCAGTTGCTATCAATGTGTAGGCCGGTGTGGTTAATTTTCGGTGGCTGCAACGACAGTAATCAATTGGAGTATGGAGTATGGATTCAATGGATATACTTGGGGACTCGTATACCGGACTCAATCGATTAAAGGTAATTAGCGGTTAATGATAACGATGGTAAATTGTCTTGTTCATTTTCGTCGACTTTGACATGACCGAGCATGGTTCCTTCGCTACTTCACGCCAGTCCGTCATTAATTCATAAGAAGTACATTTGAATAAAAATCAATTTGTAATGAGAAAGCATGATTCATGAGATTGAAGAAACGGATAAAACATCAAACACACAGACATACAAAGGCATTCCATAAAATTGAAATTAGTTAAAATTATGACAGCCAATCATGGCACGGAATTATCATATTCAAGAGATGTGATTTATCGTTTACAATTGAAATAGGTACTCATTCATGAATTTACGTTGAGATAAATGGTTCACGTGGATGAATTTGAAACAGTACTAAATTCTGAAATGGCTTTTATCACATTTTCGGTGGCCAGACGAATAACGTGAAGTTAGAGTAGTGGACAAACAGAAGCAAATTGCCAAATAAAAAATAACACCACACTGAAACACAATTTAGAAATTGAACGTCTTAATGCTGGTTATAATTTTGCGAGAATGTCTCGTACCTTTAGAACAGCTTAGAATACTAATAAGCAGTGACTTCGGCTTCGCGAACGAGGAATGCTATAGGCTCCGCCCATTTCAACTACGGATCATGACGCCATGATTTATTATCCAATGTCATAATTCTATTATCCCACGCCGCTATTGAATTTAGCGGTAAAAATTTATTTTGTAATGCGAAAACTCCATTGAACCCGCGTTTTTCGTGATTCCAGCGAAAACCAAATTACAACAAATATTCGTAATACGCTATAAAATGCCTCCCTTATTTCTTGGCGCGAATATTTATAACTTATGATCATAAAAATCGTCTCATTGAGTTGAATATATTTTTGATTTGGAGAAACCAGATATATTTCTGATTGCATTCAGCGTTTGAGGACATTTCCTTTAATTTAAGAAAACATCCTTAAGGATACCCATCATCAGGCATACCCAGCAATCTTGACAACCATCTTAGCGCTGATTTGAAGATATCGCAAGGTAACTGTAATGTACCTGTCTTTAAATGGAAGGCGAAATTCGGCATTTATGATGGTGAGCCTAGTATTTTCTTAAAGAAAAAGGACTGTAATCTCTCCACTGAAGCAAAGTACTATAATCCCCAGACTTCTATTGCGTAAAAAAGCACACTGAGCGTGAGGCTACGAAAAAGGGTAGTCTTAGTTTTCAGGCATTAGATTTAGATGAAAATAGATTTCTTGAAACAGCACCCATAGCAATATTCGTAGCAGACACTATTTTTATAAACTCTTTATAAAAAAGACCCGAATGTAATGTGTTAACACCGAGATAGACGAACTCGTTCACCACTTCCACCTGAGCTTGTGCGCAGAAGAATTTTTATTCACATGGCCGACCTTTGCGGCATACCATAACTTTTGATTTTACTTCGCTGACCGTTAAATAATTGCTTCACAGTATTGCGCGATAAGGTTAATTTTTGCTTGTAAGTCAGCCTGTTTGCGCTGTAGATGAGAGTGGTATACTCAGCCAGAAGCCTTTTTCAAATCTATATAAGAAGCAAAAATTCGTTGCAACAGAAATGCATGCACTTTAGTGCAGCTAGATGAGACTCTTTCCTCGGCCTATATCTCTGCGAACAGGCGAACTTAGTACTGTACCCAATTTTCTGAAAGGTTTTTGAAAAATTAATTGGGAATCCCATCCTCGCCCGGCACTTTATTACATTTACATTTTAATAACGAGGCTTTCATTTCATTAATCGAGATGTCACAGTTCAATAAAGGGTGTTCGTTTACAATCCACTGTATGCGAAAAGGACCCTCAATCGGATAAAGAGAAAAAAGAAGGTCTTGCCATACATGCATGCTTATATTGTTAGTCGAAGGGGACTGCAACCTAAATGTATTAACCGCTGTCCAAAAATCCGTAGGATTATTAAAAGCCGCTAGTCAATTCGGCAGTGAAGATTCTTATTGCCCCTAATTGAACTCACGTAACTCTAGAAAAGATCTTTTTATTTCCAGGCATTTTGCCTCCTTCGAATCGTGGAAAGCCGACTTTTTAAAGACATTTAAAGAAAGTCTAAGTTTAGGGTCCCTGACTCTACATTCTTTATCACCCAAGGTTTTTCCCCTGGAGTACGCAATTTAGGCTTTGCAAGTAAATGTAACTTATCAACGACAGTTGAGATTGTGGTAATTAAATTATTATTTACGTCATTTATTTCGCCGTTGGAGTACACAGAGTTCTTACAAACAGACATATCGTGTATAGAAGAAAATTTAAGGTTAGCATTCCAAATTATTTTATCATATAAAGATGAGTCTTTATTTAGGCTTGTGTTAAATTCAAACACAGTAAGCCTCAATCATTTTTAACCTTACAGTTCTGTGGCAAATCTTTTCTTTAAAGAATGCTTTTTATATGATTGCGAAGTATTTTATACCAAAAACAAAAATGAACTTCCAAACTCTTTTTGAAATTTTATTGACAAGAAACATGAATCCTCTCTTTCTTTTCGCAGAATTGGGTTCGCAGTCAAGCAGATATTCTCTCGATACTCCCCGTCCGGTTTAAGGTCGCTCTTCTCCTTCTCATCGTATACCTAAGGCTCCTGAGGAGCATCCTCTTCGTGCGAGGGACAGGTCGCCTCCTTCTCCCAAAGTACTTGGATATGCACTTCGACAACTTGGATACATTCGGCTTATTCCTCGCACAAATCAGAACCTACGATTCGAATTTCGAAGATACGTTTTTCCTGCTGGTTATCCAATTAGAATAATAACAAAAGAAAACTGCTATAGTCCCGTGCCAGCCCAAGAACATATTGTTTTATCAGTATCCAATGGTGACATTTTTGCAATATTAGACCATAGCGGGTTTCTTCGTGGAATTTATTTGTCACGTAGAGCTCATACGAGACTGAAGATAAATATGATAAGCAGTGAAGTTGATCATTTGACCCCAGATGAAAAACGATATTGTCCAGTAGGCAAACGACATCCAATCTTCCCCCACAATTTTATCAAAGCTTTCGCAAATGATGATTCACTACAGTCTGAATCGAAACCTGATATCGAACGTATCACTTGTTCTTTTCCTTCTGATAGACAACATTCACTTGACCGGACTTCTCCTCAGGAGCATCCTCTTCATGCCAAGGCCAGGTTGCCTCCTGGGTGGCCGCTTTTTCCTAAAGTACTTGGATATGCTCTTGAACAACTTGGATACATTCGGCTCATTCCTCGCACAAATCAGAATCTGCTATTCGAATTTCGAAGATACGTTTTTCCTGCTGGTTCTCCAATTAGATTGCGAACAGAAGATAAGAACTATGCTCGCGTGCCAGCCCAAGAACATATTGTATTATCAGCATCCAATGGTGACATTTTTGCAATATTAGAGCACAGCGGGGTTCTTCGTCCAATATATTCGTCAAAAGAAGTTCATGCGAGAGTGAAAATAAATATGACAAGCGGCAAAGTTGATAATTTTACCCCAGATGAAATGAGATACTGTCCAGTTGGCAAACGTCGACCAATCTTCCCAATAAATTTTATTAAAATTTCAGCAAATTACGATTCACTTCAGCCCGATTTCACTCCTGATAGCGAACGTAACCCTGGTTCTTTTTCTTCTGACAGACACCATTCACCTGTGCGGACTTCACCTCAGGAGCCTCCTATTCGTGCCGGGTCCAGGTCATCTGCCGGCAGTCCTCGTTCTGTTCAACTACTTGGATGTGCAATAGAACAAATTGACTATGTTCGGCTTATTCCTGGCATAAATCAGAACCAGCGATTTGAATTTCGAAGATACGTTTTTCCTGCCTACAAACCGATTCAAATGAGAATAGACCATACGAACTATGTGCTTAGGCCAAACCAAGAATATATTGTATTATCAACATCCATTGGTGACGTTTTCGCAATATTGGATTATAGTGGGACTCTTCATGGAATATATAGGATAGATGAAAATAATTCGCGAATAAAAATAAATATAATAAGCGGCGCAGTTCATGATTTGACAGCAGATGAAATAAGGTGTTGTCCAGTAGGCGAAAATCACCCAATCTTCCCAAACAGTTTTATTCAAGTTTTAGGCACTTACGATTCACTAGAGTCCGAATAGAATGTCAAAGGCAAACGCTATCCTGGTTCTTCGTCTCGTGCCAGACAATATTCACCTGACTGCAATTCTCCTCAGTACCACCCTCTTCATACCAGGTCCAACTCTGCACCAGGCAGGTCTGCTTTTCATGAAGTACTAGGGTATGCACTTGGACAACGTGGATATATTCGGATTACTACCGGAGTTTTGCAATACTGGAGTATACTGATATTCTTCGTGGAACATACAAGACAGATAGAAATAATTCGAGAATGAAAATAAATATGATAAGCGGTGATGTTGAGAATATGATATCAGACGAAATGAGGGAAGGTCATGTAGTCAGATATTACCCAAACCTGCAACTCCTTTTTATGAAATTTGTTGCATATTACGAATCACTGCAGACTGCGTATCATTAATTCAATACAAAAATTGTGGAATAAAACAGAATAATCCTTGTAACCTGAAGTTGGATCAAAATTAAATTAAAACTTTACAAAAAGATGGTATTTTTCTTCAAATTTTCATCTGACATGTTATTGTAACCGCGGTCTTACTGGGAGCTGGTGTCATTTTTTGAGATTGCAGTTGCTCCCGGTGAGATCTTGCGGTGGGTGTTGAACCTTATTTTTTAATGATATATATATCATAAGTTTTTGGTTTGGTGCCTAGAGGTAGACCGGGAATTGGCAAAGAGGAACATGTGAACTCCAATTTAATACAACGCTGCTGAAGTCTGATGAGCTTCTCAGCATAAAACAGCAATCATTTGCGACTCTTTTGGTTTCCATTCCTTGTACTCACCCCTTCCCATTCAGTAAACGAAGTTTGGTGGGACTGACATTACAAGTAGACTCTCCACCATTCGACAAATCACTACTTAACTTGGACATGGCTTCTACTCGCAAAATAAATTTCGCGCATAAGATGGTAGTTGGGTGTATAATCTAAACAATGAATAATACAAACAATAAAATAGCCTCGGAATGGACAGAAACTTTGATTGAGGAAATGCATACACACGGTAAATGTAAAGGTCGTGTTTCAGGCGATGAATGGAAACTGGTTGTTTAAAGGCGATTTTGAAATATGGTTAGGAGCAGATAGTAAATAACATGCTATTCAAGGGGTCGGTTTGATCATGATTGAAAAGGTAAGATAGCATCTCAAAGATCATGGTTTTGTATCTCCCAGATTATTGTGGGCTAGAATGAAGGTAGGAATCAGAAGATTATTTATCATAGCGTGCTACGCCCCAGTTGATAGTGCTTTAGGAGTAGTCAAAGATGCCTTCGGGGACACTTTAAATGATACAATAAGTACTTGCGATCATGGTGAAAGAATCATTCTGCTAATAGGTATGAACGTATGGGTGGGCATCCAGCGTCAGGATACAGATGCAGAAAAAGTACTAGGTAATTTTGGGGATCTAAGGAAAAATTATAACGGGGAAAAATTAGTTAGCTTATGATTAGAAAAGGGCTTTTTTATTACAATACTTGGATTCGACATACAATGATACACATATACACCTGGTGTAAAGGAAATAAGCACAGTATAATTAATTTCGTTATTGCGGATGGAAGAGTAAGAGAACTAAATTTGGATTCAAAAGTCTTGACACCTGGCTTTGAAGCTTTATTACTCTGCGAGAAAAAATCGCAGAATGTTAAGTCAAACACAGAAATATTCTTCAACATTATACGTGTAAAACGGTGTCAGCTTGATTTTCGTCATAAAATTTTTTACTTTCCGGTGACACAAAATGTGTCAAAATAGAGGAGAAATGACCTTCAACTTTCACTACGTCGACTTTGGACTCCTCCACAGGTTCAAAAATTGTTATCAGAAATTTGAACAAATCCATGAGCATTCAGTAACATGTACTCAAGAGATAACAATTTGTTTTACTTAAATTTAATGATTATTTTAATTAGTAGAGCTAATAATGTAAGAAATAATTATCTCGATTCTGGTTAGAGATTTCAGGCTAAACTTTAGCTTAAAAGAAGTTTCTCGATTCAGCGGTTTCATCTCAAAAGTCGAATGGTTAATAAAAATGATTGATTTATGAATTAAAAGCGTCGGAATAATAACGATCTTAATGACTTTCAATACTGGAAAACTCGTATTGGAGAAACGCCCGTTCTCAGCATTGTCCAATTTAAGCGTGAAAGAGATCCCTTCCAAAAGAAGGTTCAAGCTTCCGTAAACCCTTTTGTTTTTGAAGGGATCTCTTTCACGCTTAAATTGGACAATGGTGAGAAAGGACGTTTTTCCATTACGAGTTTTCCAGTATTGAAACTCATCAAGATTGTAATTATGCCAAAGCTTTTAATTCAGACATTAATCATTTTTATTAACCATTCAACTTTTGAGCTGAAACCGCTGAATCGAGAAGCTTCTTTTAAGCTAGAATTCTGCTTGAAATCTCTATCCAGAGCCGAGATAATTATATCTTACATCTTTGCGTCGTTCTTCCAAAAAAGATTGAAATTTCATTTAAAATCCCTTGCAATTTTTGAACAGCGTACAAAAGTCTTTGAAATCGCTTGAAATTTTTGGAATTTCTTAAAATTCTGTGGAATGCCTTAACATACCTTGAAATCTTTCCCTCGCAAATCGTAAAAATCGATTAAAATAAGTAAAAATGATTAAAAACATGTTGAAAATAAGGTAAATGGAATTAATTAATTTATTAAACTTCTCTAAAAAAACTCGTTCCAATCTCTGAAAATCTTTGAAACCCCTAGAATCTTTGGAATAACTAGAAATCCCTTGAAACCTCTACTCAACTTCACTTATTTACCAGATATCTCTTAAAATCCCTGTTACACTTCTGTAAAAGACCGTTTAATTACTGAAAATCCCTTCAAATCCTTGGAGATTCAATAAAGTCCTTTAAATCTTGTAAAATTATTTAAAATACCTTAAAATTGCTTAAAATATTTGAAATCGTTAAGAGTCCCCCATCCCCCCGCGTGATTATTTTTTCATTGCGCACATCTAGCTACCAACATGTAAGGTTTCAGCTTGACAAAAAATCCCGCTAAAGAATCTACAAGCTCAACGTGAAAATTACAACTTTCGAAATCTTAAATCTACAGGATTTACCAAATTATTCACAATCCCAGTATGAAAGATGTTTTAAAGAGAAATTCCTCTAGTTTACATGAGAATCTTACGAAAAAAATTAAATTTAAGGTACAAAACCTCCGAAATGGCATACGCTAGATTAGAAAGATAAACATTATTTCAATAGAAAATCTTTCATAAAAGATTGAAAATTCATCTCTTTTTGCAGAGATGTCATCATTTTTTGTTAAAAATGCAACTGTCCTGGTAAAAACTAATCTTTTTCGTTTAATAATTAACCCTCTTTTGATACAAATTTTCGGCTTTTATTTAAAAATATATTTCTTTTGATTAAAAAATCCGATTTTTGGTTGCAAATTCATGTTTTGTTCATTTTTTTTTGTAGAAAATTAATCCTCTTTCTCGAAAATTTAACTGTCTAAAGGAAAAATGATGTATTTTGTTAAAAATTCGCCTCTCTTGTTTAACCCTTAAAGCGCCATGCTATGTAATAATAACACAAAGCGCCATGTGGCGTCGTAGTTGACCCCCTTTTCGGAAAATGTCATATTACAAAGAGAGTAGCCGTTATTTCAATTCCAAAAAATTACTGAATACTCTTCAACTATCCTTTTAGTATGTATATAAGGTTTTCTCGAAGAAAAAATTTGCGTTGCGTGTTAGAAAAATATTAATCTTACGAAAACGTTAGAAATGACTTTTTTCACGAAAAAGAATCATAAGTCAGTCAATTTTTGATATTTTAACCGAAAAAAGGTATTCATATGAGAACTTGAAGTGTTTTTTTTCATGAAAAGTGGGAGGAACGTTTTTTAATGATTAACTCTTTATTTTTCATGTCATTTTATTACTTTTTAATAAGAATCGTGCAAACGAAAAATTGTAGTCTTCTCATACCCCGGGGGCGCTTTGAGGGTTAAAGTTCACTGTTTTTATTCAAAATTAAAATCGTTTTCGCTTCCAATATGAAATATTACCTTCTTGTGTTGGAAATTCATCTTTTCCGATTCAAAATTCAACTTATTGGTTGAAAGTTACTTATTGACAGTTCGTAAGCTGTCGATACGGTTTTTAAAATCACAAATATTGAGTTGTACATATGAAGTTATAGTTTTAAATTAGTGTTAAAAACCATTAACTTTTTAAAATTTTTTGAATTTGTATATATTTTTCTTAGATAATTTGATATTTCTGAATGTTTCGACTCAAACGAGGCATAAATTAAACCACAATAATAGACGGAGATCTACATGAAATCAAATATCATGTTAAGCTCACTGAGAGTCAATATAAATATAACAATTTAAATTTAGAAAATTGGATTTGTATTCAATTTCAAGCCAATTCCAAGTAAAATATAACGAGAAACGAGAATTTCTCGTCTCGGTTTGCAACTCTACTCAAAGCGCACAGACGCATTTTAGTTAATGTTAAAAGAAACAAATAGAAATTAGTATTTGCGAATATTCTTCTTTTGAACTATATTTCTATACAAAGATATTTGAAGTCATTTTCATCAAAATTTTCTGACCATGAAACTAAAAGTATGAATTAAAAACTGAGGAGATTTTGAGAGAAATCTTCGAAGACAAAGTAGGGGTCAATAACGAAATAATTGAGTCAACTTTCCAAGATGAGTATTTAATTACTATTAATATCGGGTTTCAAAGCATTTTAAGAAGTTTTGAAAATTTTATGGAATTTCATAATATTCCAAAGTATTTTCAATTGATTTCAGTAATTTAATTGGAATTCGAAGATTTTAAAAGAAGGATTTGAAATATTTTATGGAATTCTTGAAGATCCTCAGGAAATTTTAAGTATTTTCAGTAATCCAATAGGATTTTCAAGAATATGAAACATTAATTTTGAGGATGAAAGAAACTTCAGATCTTAAACTTTAGGTGATGTTCTCGGGGGGGGGGGGGGGG
>CAKNWT010307230.1:4569-14570 GCA_932066315.1 Andricus coriarius | reverse complement strand
TTCGGATTTTCCTTCATCATTTGAATTGCTGCAGATATTATTAAAAAGAACATGGGTTCAATAATATTAATATTATAGTCATTCAATTATCCAACGGCCATACCACGCTGGAAGCGCCAGTTCCTGTTAGATGACTGAAGTTAAGCAGTGTTGGGCGCGGTTAGTACTTGGATGGGTGACCGTCTGATACTACTGCGTTGCTGTTGGCGGTCGTGGGTGTGGTGAGCAGCCCACACTTGTAGTTATTTACTACAAGAAACTATCAACCTAAAAAACACTACCCGAATCGGGTAGTGTCACGCTTACCCCTAGAGGCTCGCCGAAAGGGAAATAGCTTGATGATATACATACATACAATTATCATTTAATTCATATGGGGAAATTTTGCATTTTTGTAAAATTGAACTCATAATTCAGGGTTTGATCGAAACGTGGCAACTTTTGTAGGGATCGAAGAGGAGCACCTATGAAACGAAACCATATTAATAACATTTAGTTTCAACCTCCCCCCCCCCTCCCGCGTTCCAAATATGACCAATTGACCAAATATGACCAATATGACGATTAAAAATTGTTTAAAAAGTCATGGGAAATATTCGAATTGTCCATTAGTAATTATTTGTATGAAAAACACGACGGAAATTGCTAAAAAGTAAGAATAATATGTAAAAATGTAGTTTTTTTATTTTTGGGTAATATTTGGGACGCGGGGGGTGGGGGGGGGGGGGAAAGAAAAAGTTACTAGTATGGTTTCGTTTCATAGGTGCTCCTCTTTCGATCCCTAAAAAAGTTGGCACGTTTCGATCAAACCCTGATTTTAATAATATCTGCAGCAATTCAAATGATGAAGGAAAATCCGAAATTAAAAAAGCACAAAATCCACAATTAAAAAACAGATGTGTATAATGTTTTATAAAAATTTTTACTGACAATCACTCTCACGATAATTGAAATTATTTACAGAGAAGAACAAACTTTTTTCAATAAAAATTACAATATTGTTAAGTACCCACGAATCTTAATATTTAAAATTAAATAATAACAACAGTTTATTGTGAATTTTACATAGAAGCAGTTACTGTAAATCTCTCTCACAAACATTCGAAGCAGTTTCAGTGTAACAAAAATTATTTTCCAGGACAAAGTTTTATATTTACTTATTTCATTTGTTTACAAAATGAGCAAGTGTTGTATATGTAATGAAGGAAGAGATAAATTCCACATTTTTTCAAAAAATTGTTTACAACATTTACAATTGTTGATGTTTCATAAAAATGTTGACGAACAGTAACTCTCACTATAATTTAAAGCAGATTCATCCGAAAACAATTTTTTTTTCAACAAAAATTACACTGTCTGCCCCTTTGTTGATGTCATTTTTTTATAACAATTTAAAAAGACAATAATCAAATTACTTGTATTCTGGGAGTACTCTTGCATCGCTTTGAGATGATTTTCATTATATGCAAACGGTTGTTGAAGAGTAAATAATCATTTTTTGAAAAATCTCGATTTTCTCATACTTCGAGTAAACATATAATAAAGAAACAAATGAAAATGCAACAATCTCTGACCAAGGTGCTCTTGGAAATTTAGCGCACTTCAATTTAAAACAAAAATACTTGCAGATTGGGGCAAAATTGAAGGCTGTAGACTGTTTTGAACGAAAAAAATGCGCTTCCTCCCACAGTGCATGCTATCGCGTGCACTTCAACATTTCTATTATTACTGCAAATATTGACCGATATTCATGAATCTTTTTTGCACTTTCTACAAATTATATGAATAAACTATTTCTGATAATTAAAATTGAACCACGCGATGCTTCTCTTATTGTGATTTTTTTTTCCTTGTATGCTCTGTACATGTGTTAGTGCGTGTAGTGACTCACCATAACGACTCTTTCACTCACCGACGCGCAGCACACAGTGTTTACTTTTGGCTAATGCTTGTATCTGTAAGGTATTTACGATGAGTACCCAAGATATTTTTTCTGGTGATCATGGATTAACGGTTCCTTCATCTCAAGATGAAAATTTCATATGTGTGGCATGCAAAGAAAAAGTGGTTAAGGATAAAGTTTTCTGCCCGGGTTGCCAAGCCCCCTATCATCCAGGTTGCGTTAAAAAAACCACGTTGATCCCAGATGTCGGCTACAAAAAATGCTGTGGCCCCCCCTCCTCTCCAGGACCCCTTGATCTGCAGGCTTTAATTCGTGCCGAATTTGCTACTATGAAAGAATCCATGTCAGCTGATTTGGGAAAGGTAAACAAAGCTGTGTCTGACTTATCGCAGGATCTAAAAGCCTTTAACACCAGGCTCTCAGATAGCGAATCCAACATTGCCGGAAACACAACAAGGATCGAAGATCTTGAGGTTGAAGTTGTTGAACTTCAGGGTCAGGACCACTCTGAACCGATGAAGGGGCTATCTTCGAATATCCTCAGGTGAGTTTGAAGACCGTATGAAACGCAAAAATAATTTGATCATTTTTGGCCTCGCAGAAGCTACGCCTGTCCTCACACCACAAAGTGATTCCCCTCAAGCTCAAGATAAATTAACAATCTTCAACCTTTCTCAATCCTTCCTCTCCGATAAGATTGTTTTCGATGAGTTTAAAACCTGGCGTATCGGGAAATTTTCCCAGACAACTCCAAAGCCCAGACCTGTCAAAGTTATTTTGACAACTCAACAGTCTGCTCTGCAAGTTCGGAAGGCTTTCGTCGATGCGAGACTTTCCCAGAAAATACCAGCTCAATTGAAGGACTTGAGTGTCTCAATCGACCGAACTCAATTACAACAAGAAGAATACAGACGGGCCAAGAAGGAACTAGACTTCAGAATCAGTACCGGCGAAAAGAATCTACACATCCAGAATCGCCGAGGTATTCCAACGGTCGTCAAGGTTACTCCGACCCGTACAAACGCCAACCCACGACAACAGAGCATTTGAATCAGGTAAAATTGACTGTTTTTTACCAGAACACTCGTGGCCTCAATACTAAGTTTAGTGTTGTTCACAATTTCCCCGATATTAATCACTAAGACCTCATTATTGTCACCGAGTCTTGGCTGAAACCTAATATCCCGGATCATACTGTTTTTATGGCAATCTTTTAGATGTTTTTAGGGACGACCGGATTAGCCAAAGAGGGGGTAAAGTGCTTGTAGCGGTGCAATCAGATTTACATGCTACTAATATTAACCTAGCACCCATTCGTGAACTTGATAATAATATTAACATCGTAGGCCTCAAAGTAATAAAAAAATCTGTCCCGCTAATTTTACTCGCAGTCTATTGTCCACCTGATGTTATATCTTTGCAGTTCTCAACATTTCTTGACAACCTACAAGACCTCCATGACCTTCAATGCAGTCTTAAATAAAAATAATCAATGTTTGGACCTTGCTTTCACGAATTTTCAATGTCATGTATGTAAGGCTCTTATACCATTATTCCCGGAAGATGCTTACTATCCCGCTATATTACTCGATACTACCCTTAAACCTAGGAACGGTTTAGGGTTTGCTAGCACCGTCACTGAACCGCATTACCCTAGGCTTAATTTTAAGAAAGCTAACTTCTCCGCATCGTATGTAGGTCTCGCTAATATTGACTGGTCTTTCTTAAAGCTTACTGATGGTGTGGAGGAGGCCTACTCCGCATTTACTGATGTTTTATTCCAGCTCATCAATGACTGTGTTCTTATCTTTAAATTTAAGATCTTACGACATAAAAAATACCCACCTAGGTTCTCCCAATCTCTTATAAATGATATATCTATCAAAGATAATCTCTTAAAGAGAAGTAAGCGTGGGGATCCGACTTATAAAATAGATAAGATAAAACTTGTCTCCGATAACATTAGCAAAACAATAAAAAGAGATCACCTTCGTTACATCAGTGGAATTGAGAAGGACATAAAAGTCAACCCAAAATCTTTCTGGGTAAACAATCACAAATCTAGCACCAGACAACCAAAGTCTATGTATTGCGGTCTGACTACATTGAGTGATCCACTATCGACTGTGAATGCGTTCGCTGATGCGTTTTCTAGTGCGTTTCAAGTCTCCGATGCACTTGAGGAAACCCCGTACGTCCCTTTTGATTTTTATGTTAGCAACTCTTTTTTTTTTAACAAATAATGATGTAGTAACTGCAGCCAAGACTCTTAAAGCTTCAGAAACGGCAGGTTTTGATCAAATCCCTAGTTTTTTTCTTAAAGATTGCGCCTCTGTGTTATCCGAACCGCTGACTATGATTTTTAATATCGCCCTCAAAACAGGGGGTTTTCCAGTTGCCTGGAAGACCGCCAAGATCGTTCCTGTCTTTAAAGCTGGTGACAAGTCCAAAGTAACTAATTACCGTCCTGTGGCCATAATTTCTAACTTTGCAAAGGTTTTTGAGTTTTCAATAGCCCCTTTAATTCATGCAGCAATTAAACCCATTCTTACTGATGAACAACATGGGTGTGTTCAAGAAAAGGTCTACGGTCACCAATCTTATGTGTTTCACACACTATCTTAGTAACGCTCTACAAAAAGGTTGCCAGGTTGACGTACTTCATACCGACGTTTCAAAAGCCTTCGAAAGAATCGATCACACAATTCTTAAATTAAAAATGGATAATATTGATATCCCTAGTAGTGTAACGAAGTTACTGATTAATTATTTATCAAATAGGTCTAACCGCGTAATGCACCAAGGTTTCTCATCAAAAACTTTTTACTCCACGTCAGGGGTTCCTCAAGGCTCGGTTCTTGGTTCGCCAATTTTTAATATTTATGGTAACAACATCGAATCGATTATAGAATCTAATATTCTTAAATATGCAGATGATGTGAAACTCTTTAAAACCATAACGAGTCAACTAGACTACGATGTACTGCAGTCCGACCTTGATGCCCTTTTCCAGTGGTGTAATGACAATAAATTGCCTTTAAATATTAAAAAATGCTGCATGATGACTTTTTCAAGGTCAGACAGCCCGGTTTTTCATGATTACAAGATTGATATTACCCCCCTGGAAAGGGTTTTCTCCATCCGGGACCTTGGTCTATTATACGACCCTAAACTTCTTTTTACAGATCAGATTCAAGCAATAGTATCCTCTGCCTCGAGGGAGCTTGGCTTTATAATTCGGTCTACCAAACATTTTACTGACATTTTCGCTATTACCATGCTTTATAATGCTATGGTAAGATCAAGGCTCGAATATTGCTCTATAATCTGGAACCCGATACATGCAAAATACGTCACTCAAGTTGAAGGCGTTCAAAAAAGGTTCATTAAATATATTACTTTCAAACGAGACAGAACCTACCCCCTCGAGGCTCAGACTACCTAGCTATGTGTGCGAGTTTTGATTTCCTAACGCTTGCTGAGCGTCGCATCCTTGCCGCATGTTTATATATGTTCAAAATTTTACGATCCGAAGTAGATGTACCGGCTATTTTACAACAGATATTGTTCAAGGTGCCTCGATCTGTTACTCGACATTATGTTCCTTTCCATACACCTCCACCCAAAAGTGCTATAGGTCAGAGAATACCTATTTATTAGATGTGTACTAACATAAACAGACTTGTTACTAGCAGCCGAACGAATAATTTCGACCTTTTTTCGGTGACCAAACCTGCGTTTTTAAGATGCGTTAACACATATGTTACTCATGCTGGAAATGCGTTATAATACTTTTCATTTACACATTATTGTTTATCCTTTTTGAAAGCGATAAACTTATACTACACGACAGCCTAACTTTGATTAACTTGATTAACTTTTCGAAACATTCAAATATTTTTATTTTCGCTTTGTCTTAAAACCTGAGCTTTACACATGTAATCGCCGCCGCTATTTAGTTGTATACATATAGATTTAGTTTTCTTTTTCCTTATAAGGCATTTATATGTTTTGTTATCATGTTACCCTTTAAATGACGCTCAACTAGTACTGAGAGGCACTCAATTTTTTTCCATTGTTCTTTTCTTTGTGTTTATAACGTAAAATATAAACATTTTTTCAAAAAACCGAATCTAGCCGGCAAAACAGACCAATATTTAGATGAGGTATGCAAGATATCAGACCAAAATATTCAACGGTACGGCCGGAAACTGACATTCCGTTTTATAATGCTGATAAGGCCCCTTAAGGACGTGACATCTATAAAGGATACTCTCCGAAGCAGATACAAACGTCTCATCTGGCAGATTTGGTCTTCCGAACTGTCGGCGAGAAACAAAGTGTCTGCAACAAACATGCTAGCCGTTCTGGTAGTACACTATTCATTTGGAGTGATATCACGGACGAAGGACGAGCTCAGATCCCTTGATATCGAGTCACGAAAGTTGATGTACATAAGCAAAACCAAGCACCTTTAGTATTCTGTTCCGCGATTCTACATCTCACGCCATCTAGGTGGTCGCGGAATACTGAATCTTAAATGTCTTCACAACAGGATTATTCTGTGTATAGAACATATAGTCGCAAATGGATGAGACCCTCTTCTTAAAACGGTCAGGAAGCACGAAGAAGTGGACAAAGGAGCGTTTCTGTACAAAGCAGCTGAGGAGGCTGCTGAAACACTCGGCTGTGACTTCAATATCTGGGGTGAGCAAAATACATTAAATCTTATCCATCTCGAGTGTTCAATGCTGAAGGCCCGGATTAAGAAATCACAGGAGAAAAACTTCCGCGAACAGCTCCTCGACAAGAGGATGCACGGCATCTTCCACAAAAATGTGGTGCATCAGTCGATGTCGTACGAGCTAACGTTTGCTTTCCTTAAATCACCCGGGTTGAGATCGGGCACGGAGGGTTTCATTTTGATGTGTGAAGACGAAGTCATTTCCACTCTAGCATACCGTCGCCACATTTCAAGCCAAGACATTCCCAAAGATAGCTGAAGAGAGTGTCATGCACTCCCCGAGTATCTAAGACACATACTATCTAGTTGTTTAACTCATGCGGGAGCAACCTACATCTAAAAGGCACAATGCGGCACTAAGAGTACTTTATTACCATATCTGTCACTCTTACGGCATTAGCCCTAATACCGCTCCGCTAAACCCTCCTAGGGAAATAGAGTCAATTGTCGAAAATGAGAAGTGCCGCTTATACTGGAACTTCATATTCTCAACATTGTTTCTGTTACGCACTCAAGGCCTGGCATAGTTCTCCTTGATTTGAAGAAGCGAAACATGTTCGTTAGTGAAGGTATTAAGATCTTGTAAGAGAGTTGTGACGGTTATACCCGGAATATTCTGTCAAGCTAATCGTCCTCATAATCATGACAAAATTTTAATTATAGTCGATTCCTTTGGAATAGAACCGAAGGGCCTATGACAAATCCACCGAACGCGTCCTCGGGTTGCGGATAGAGGGTCTCTGTACCAAGAATTCTGCTGAATATGGTTAAAATCATTAATAAGCAGTCGCGCACAATGGTCTAGGGATGGCCCCGAAGGAATAACCCCTAAGAGGAGGAGTAACGACCGTGCCAAAAGCTGAATGGCACCTGGGTGAGGTGTATTAAACGGTGACTCTGGGATACCGGGCGACCTCTCAGAGTATGCAGCCTTATCTTTGCACGCAGGGCTCTACCAGGATGGACGAACCCTTTCCCTAGCTGCTCGTGGGAACAACAATGACACCAGCAAAACACGAAAAAGTTGTAAATGCGGTTCAAAACAATCGAACCCGCAGAGCACCCGACAATGGGTCGGCGAACAATGCCGATAATCCTAGAGTTCGGTGTGCTGACAATAATTTAGATGGAAACACGACGACGAACCGGCGAAACGCCCACATTGAGTGGACGAATCAACTCAAGGATGACTTGCTAGACTGCTACGATGCCAGCATTATCCCTGTTCACCGAGGCTTTATGGCGCGTATGCATACTCTGTTGTGCCAAAAACATTCAGAGCTTCAGCTTCCCCAACCGCTGCTTGATCAAGCTGCAGCCGAAGATGAAGAAGCGACATTAAGCCCAACCGCGGAAAGAAGGCACCTTCTGAGAGATGATCACGATTTCAGGACAAGAAGGAACATTAATATGCAAGTTCCTCTTAAGCGCCAAGATCTGGCTGAAATGGATACCTCCCTTCATGGAGAAATCTCGCAAGAGTCCGACCTCTGGACCATCAATTGCTCAGTTTATGGTGCTGCGAGAGCTTTGGCTGATTCAAATGGAAGGCTCAAATCAACGATGGATCAAAAGACCAAAAGACGCTTGAATCAACTGAACAAGAAGATTGGATGGGCAAGACAGAATGCGTACCGTGTTCAATGTGTGATTGACTACATAACATCTGGTAGACCGTTCACGGAAAGGGTTCGAAAGTTCGCCTAAGAACTGAGGACCTTGAATCACACACTAAGCAAGTCAAAGCTGCTGACAATCAAGCAGCATATTGTTGACAAAATGCGGTTGTTATCTGACGCAAGTAGGAGAATACAGAAGAGGGAGAGATGGATCAGGGAGAATCAAAAGTTTCTCGCTGACCCATCTCGCCTGTTCAGTGATCACCCTGTTTCTGTCAAAAATCCACCCAAGCCCAACGAGGTAGAGACTTTTTGGAGAGAGGTATACAAGATCCCGAAAACACTGAAGGTGAAAGAAGATACTGACAATATCATCCGCTTCAAGGAATTCAGCGACAACCTCATAAAATCTGAGGAGGAATGTCCATCAGTCACTGCCGAAGAGGTGAAAAAAGCACTTAGAGGAACGAAGACCTTTTCCGGTGCTGGACCAGATTGTATCAAGAACTTCTGGTGGAAGAAGTTTACCTTTACACACCAACATTTGGCCCGCATATTCACATCGTATTTAAAGTCAGAGACGCCTATTCCGCAGTGGCTGGTGTTAGGACGCACTATACTCCTACCGAAAAAAGGCAACTTCTCCAACCAAGAGAATTATAGGCGAATAACTTGTTTGAACACGCTGTATAAGATCTTTACAGCTGTCCTAAACAACAGGATTGTTCGGCGAATTGAGCGTGTGTGGCGTGAGATGTACGAACAACGTGGCTCAAAAAAAGGTGTAGCAGGCTGTCAAGAGAACCTGCTAATTGACAGGTGTGTCCGCAAAGACGCTGCAGCCCATCAACGCGTCCTGTCAATGGCCTGGATTGACTACTGGAAAGCTTTCGATTCAATCTCTCATAGACTTATCATCTGTCTGTTGGAAAGCTTGAAGGTGCATCCACACATAGCGAGATGCATAGAGAGATTAATGCCTCTTTGGAAAACTAGATTTACTATCTTATCTGGAAATTATCGCGTGACAACAAACAACGTCACCTTCCAGAGGGGCGTCTTTCAGGGCGATTCCATGAGCCCTTTACTTTTTAGCATCACACTTCTGCCTCTATCTCCCGCACTACGAAATTTTTCTGGATACCTCTGTGGCGACACTAACCAGCGCGAGCATAAGGTCACTCATGTATTTCATATAAATGGCCTGAAGCTCTATGCCTCTGGTAAAGGCAAACTTCAAACTGCCATAGATATCGTCAAGAAGTACACAGGAGAGATTGGGATGGTCTTTGGATTGGATAAATGTTCTAAAATTCATCTGAAGGACGGAAAGATTGTTGGCGTTCCCGAGGACCCTGAGCTTGTGGATATAGGTGTTATCAGACATCTTAACACTGGAGAGACCTATACATACCTGGGCGTGCCTCAAAGCCGCATTCAGGACGTAACATCAGTAAAGGAGTCTCTCCGAAGCAAATACAAGCATCTTCTCCGACAGATTTGGTCTTCCAATCTGTCAGCGTAGAACAAGAAAACTTCGAATAACATGCTTGCCGTCCCGGTTCTACTCTACTCGTTTGGGGTGGTTCAATGGACGAAGAACGAACTTAAGGCCCTTGATGTCACCACACGTAAGATCATGCATATGCATAAAAGCTTGCATATCAATTCGTCAGTTCCGCGATTATACATTTCACGCCGTCAAGGCGGACGCGGACTTCTGAATCTCCAGTGT
>CAKNWT010307229.1:3265-22146 GCA_932066315.1 Andricus coriarius | reverse complement strand
ATGGTGAGAGGCAAGGGGACTCACCGAAATTAAGCACCCCGAAGGGAATAGACAACTACTACGTCCGCGTCGTTATTCCTGGGTAGAGCTAAAAGTAGTGTCAACAATTTCATTTTTCGCAATTGCAGCGCCATCTATCGCGAATCAAAACAAATTTTCCGAATAAAACTTACGTATTTCGTAAAGGAGAATCTGAATCTGTGATAAAAAATTGGGGTTGCCATTTGAAATTACAAAGTTACCCCCACCCCTGCCTCCTGTGGGGGTGGGGGTGGGGTAAATTTTAACAAATCTTTTTTCCCCCTCGAAAATAAAAAGTTTTTATTCCAGACATTTTTTCCGTAGGATGCGTATTTTTTGAGATATTTCGTTGTCTCAAGTTAAAAAAAACACCCTGTAGATCGAAGCTGCTTGATGCCCTGCTAATAAGCAAGCTCAGTATTCACAATGTATGAACTTTGCGACTTTGAAAACCAATATCTTAGAAACGGCTCAATTTTGGGGGTTACACCCATTGACTTTTTTGTTTGCTGGACCAAGTACAACAACTTTACCCACTTTTCAGTTCTGGACGTTGTGGGCCGAATATCCCATATGACATTGGCACCTACCTTTAAATAGAACAATGTTGTATAAAATATAAATTGCTGAGTTAAGTAATTTAGTGAGTTATCTGCACATGTGTTATCGTACTATGTATACGGGATTTTTTTTCATGGATTTGTGCAATTGTGTGCAATTGAAATTTTTGTGCAAGTGTTTGTACTATGCAATTTTTGTGCAGGTAGTATCCGTGAACATTTTGAATTTTGTGTACAATTTCTGTGAAATTGCATCCTGTGAAGTGTGACAGAAACCCTATGCCTTTTCATTTGTGTTTTTAAAAGAGCCATGTCTGAACAGGCTATACTTTTCTTTATTTCCTCGTAATTATTCGACCTTTACATCACTAAATCGTGTCTAGGGTTAAACAAGAAAATACATTATACTCTCTGTCAAAATAAATCACTGGAAAGATACAAAAAAAAACACGAGCTAATCGTTTACTTGCAACACTTTGATGAACACACTATCCGATACATGATAGGTATTATTTTAGACTCGAGGTACATATCCTTTGTTTTTCAATATAATAATTTCATACTGTTATTTTCAATGTAAAACAAATGGTTCCAGGATCCCATCAGTGATCTCATTTACCACTTGAAGCAGTTTTTTGTCAGTCTTATTTTAATATTACCCAGTAAAAACTCAAAATAAAGTGCTGCGGTACTCATTATTTGAAATTGCAGGCATTCAGCCGACTGCCGGCGTTCAGAAGAATTTGGGGCGAAATCTGTACCTGGCGTCCAAGTGTCTGGTTTATTTAGGCATCCAGAAGAATACTAAGCTAAGAAACCAACCATAGAGTCTTAAAACACATTAAATGATAATTTTTACATTTTATTTTAATCTTCATCTAATAAATGAAATATATTTTTACAAAATAATAAGAATAATGATTTGTTGTAATATATTTTAAAAATCTTTTAATTTAAGTTCATGTTTTCACAAGTTTCATAGTTGAACATTTTATTTTTATGTTGCAATTCGGTAACCGAAAAATTAAATGGCTGGATTTACCATTTACAAAATTGCATTTTGAAATAGTAACGTGTACTAAATTTCAGGTAACAAGTCTGTTCAGAGTTCAAATGATTCATGTTAAATGATGAATTTAGCCATTTACTAAAAAATAAAAATAAACTAATAAATTAACGATTGTCCTCTAGTTTGAAGTATATATTTTCGTGTAATTTTTATACAAACAAAAACTTCAAAAAGAAAGAACTACGTAAAAACTACATTAAAAAAAAAATTATTTTTATGGTGCAATTTGGTCACGAGAAAAGTAAATGGCTCGATTTACCATTCAAAATGCATCATTTGAACTTTGAACGCATTGTTTATTAAATTTATTGAATATTACAACACGTTAAATAGCAGTGTTTACGATTTTCCTTGCACAAGTGACAATTTGAAGTATTAAAATTGATTTAATTCGTTTCTTATACAAACAAAAATTTCAAACCGAAAGAGCAACGTATGAACTAAATAAAAAGAAACAAAACATTGCATTTTCATTTTGCAATTCGGTCATGGAAATAAGTAAATGGCTTTTACCATTTAACATGCATCACTTAAACTCTGACTTCATTTTTTGTGGAATTTAGTGAATATTACAACGTAAAATAGCCGTGCTTACGACTTTCCTTGCGCAAGTTACAATTTGAAATAGTAAAATTAATGTAGTTAATAATAACAATTAAAATAAATATGAGTAGATATAATTATACAAAAATAATTATATTAGACTAATAATTTTTATTAACATTAATTATAAATTCATTATTTAATTATTTGATTAATATAAAGATTTTTTAATTTAATGATTATTTAATTGATTAAATTTTTCTTTATTATTGTTAATTATTAATATTATTGACATAATTATAATAAGGCAAATTTTAAAAAAATGTTTACTTTCGAAACCTATGAAAACATGAACTTTAATTAAAAGATGTGTTTAATATATGACATAAAATCATTATTCTTATTATTTTGCAAAAGTGTATTTCATTAATTACGTAAGCATGAAAATAAAAATAAAATCTTAAATAGCAATTTAATATATTTTAGTACTCTATGGTTGATTTCTTGTAATTGTCTAAAACGTGCCAGGCCTTCAGAAGAGCTGAGTATTCTTATGAATGCCTAAATAAATCAGACATTTGGACACTAGGTATAGATTTCGTGCCAAATTCTTCTGAACGCCGGTAGTCGGCTGAATGCCTGAAACCTCCAAATGCCTACGACATGTCCAAACCAATAACTAACTTGGAACTTATCTTTAAACAAAGGACTCTATGAGAAAACGCGTAGAATCAATATTGTTAATAATTAAAAGTAGTAATCATCTTCCCGGGTATATTTACACCCCGTGTATTTTTTCAAACTAGGGTGAAATGAATTTTGAGTGATTCGTCAGAAGCTTCCAGTTTTGAAGCATGTGTTTCGCTCAACTGTTCTGTTTCATTATTTGATCATTATACCAGAAATATCTTAGGTTATATGAAAACAAACAGTTGAAAATAGTACTACTGATTTAAGACATAAAAGGAGGTAAATAAAGTTTTTCAGCATTTTCATAATCATTAATTGCATTGAGGAGAAATTATTATCAAATTGATGGCATAATTTGTATAAGAATATGTGACCGTCCGCGAAGAAAGGAACCTAATGCTGAAAAAATCGACTTTTAGTTTTTTACGCCCATCTATAGCTTCTTATTTGCTCTTTCGTAATGAAAAAATATTATTTCTATATCTGAAAAATTCTGTCATTCAACTGCAAAGTGATGCCCTCTTATGGAGTTCCTGCGTTGGACCGCCTCTTCAATCGCTCCTCCTGTCAAATGAAAATACCGCGCATTAGGTCCCTTTCTTCGCGGACGGTCACATATTCAGTATTTGCAGATTTTAGGGCAAATAAGCAAGATAATAGGGCAAATATTTCGTAAGAAATAAGAGATTTATTCCATAAAATATAGTTCATAGTAATTATGTGAATTGTACATGTTCAATAAGGAAAAAGGAATAATGGTTTTGTTTACGGTCTTTAAGGGTATTAACGTTTTTCCATCTGCGACTTTTACATTATCATCAGTTATGACAGAAAGTATTAGTTTTTATCAATTATCGACGCTTTGGTGCTTTGATGTTAGGCAGCCTTCTAAATAAATTCAGTCAATTTAATTGAATAATGTAATCCTGTAACAAAATTTATAGTATATACATAAGTTCAAGAATAAACTTTTGGTAATAATAAAAAAGAAATAGAAGAAAATCAATCAGAATATTCAACAGTGTTAATTTTTTATATATAATTATTTATAAAATTATGATAAAGAAAAAAAGAGAAAAACTAAATAATATAGTTTGCTTACAATTTGTTTATAAAAAGTAGTAAAAACATTTAATTAATTAATTTCTTGAATTATGTGCTACCAAACTTATTTGAAGAAAAAATATATGATTTACATACCAATGAGCCTATGTTACAAACAAAAATTTAAAAAAATTTTGAAAATAATTACAGACAAATCAAATTTTTGGAATTTTTCAAATAATAAATTTGAGGTTACGTTCTAGAGTTACCGCACCCCTGTATTGCATATACATTCTTTAGAATATCCTTCATAATATATAATTTTGTTGAATTTTTCGAAGGGGTGGAACAATATAAAAAAATATAAAAATCGGGCATGGAACACTGCACACCGTTATGGTGCATTGCTACCGTCCGCATACTTTGGAACACAATTCTATTGCATTTTTTCATGGTTATGAAAGTTGTTGAAATTGAAGATAGCATTGCAATTGATGTAACTGATGTAGTTAAGTACATCATAAGTAATATTTCCTTCTTAAATGTCTGTTGTTAGCTTATCCAAATTGCAGTTTCCAGAGTTCACCACGAGGAGGTTGCAGTACGATCGTAAGCTCCTTTCTCCAGTGTGCTTTATTGTCGTGAGTCCCCTCGCCAATCACAAGTCCGGGTGCTTTATTATAATTAGATTGTTTTTAAAAATATATGCTAGCCAGCAGAAAATTCTGATTCGGTGAGAGGCAAGGGGACTCACAGTCACGATACTAAAATACTCCGATTTGTGAGAGGCGAGGGGACTCATTATAATAAAGCCCGGTTTATGAGAGTCGAGGGGGACTCTCCATGATAAAGCACCTCGATTTGTGAGAGGTGAAGAGACTCACGATAATAAAGCACTCTGGAGAAAGGAGTTTAAAATCGTACTGCAACCTCCTCGTGGTGAACTCTGGAAACTATAATTTAGATAGGTTGATTGCAGATGATTATGAAGGAAATATTACTTATGACGTATTTAATAACACCGGACTCTTGATTTCAGTCCAGTTTTGTGGGGGTCCATATCATCTCACATGCGGCAAGTCTCTCTGCGGCATGTCACAACTGCGGCATCTCTACCTAGCGGCATCTCTCACTAGTGAAAAGCGATTCGACCAATATTATTTCTGTGGCCAGTCATAGGGGTACCTTGCCCCCCCCCCCACGAGACGTTGGAAAAGGGGTAGGGGTTTGACCAACATTATTTCTTTGGCCAATCACAGGGGTGCGATGAGAGATGCCGAAAAAATGTCAATTTCACTGTAAGAAATGCCGCGCTGGAGATGGCGGGAGTGATGCCGCTAGATAGAGATGCCACAGTTGTGACATGCCGCAGAGAGGCTTGCCGCATGTGAGATGGCATTGCCCCGTTTTGTGGGTTGCTTGCAAATAGCCTTTGCCACAAATCGCGGGGATCCAAACGTGAACAGTCAGGGCCGCCTGAATCGTTTCCAATTGGAATGCATAATATTGCGCAATATACTCGACTGAGTACTCGAGCACTACGGTTCTTCCGAGGCGAGAGTAGCAGTCGTCTCTCGCCCTGTGCGCTGAGAAACTGCGTGGGCCAGCACTTCTAGGAAGGCCGTGACCGGGAAGACAGTATCCGAGAGTTGGGTGAACATCAGTTACATCAATCATAATGCTATCTTCAATTTCAAGAACTTTTCTAACCATGAAAAAATTCAATAGAGTTGTGTTCTAAAGTATGCGGTCGGGAGCAGTGTACCATAACGGTGCGCAGTGTTGCATGAGCAATTTTTTTTGACATTGTTCCACCCATTCAAAAAATTCAACTAAAATATATGTTATAGAAGATTTTTTAAGGAATGTTTGTATAAAACGTGGATTTCAGGGTTATCATTGAAAGAAATTTTACTTCATCTAGATGCGAACCCGTGACAGAAATTTCAGGTCAATACGTGCTGGGGCAGATTTGTATGCTTATTCGGCTATGTTCTTAATGTTGTTAAGGATCGAATTTAATGTTATTATTTTTTTCTCCTTGATGTTTATTTTTCATTTCTATAGCTTTTTTTACTTGTTTTGAATCAAAATTGATACAAAATATTTCGCCAATTCAACGCATTTATATATTTTGATGTTTTTTACTTAGTTAATGAAACAATCATTACATTCGAATTATTTAAAATATAGAAATTCTGAAATGAATAAAAATGTTCAGTGTATTTAATTACATGAATTTATAACTGCAGCGCATTTCTTCAAATCGCCATTGAAAAATGGAGGTCTTCGATAGTAGATATTACAAATACAATAAATTATTTCTAAGGTCTATTGGATGCTGGGTTTATGATACAGGCTTACAAAAGCGCTTTTTTCAAGCTTCAGCTTTATTTTCACTTATGGCTTCCCTGATACCCCAGGTACGTTTAATAATAAAACTATGAATTGCTACTACTAGTGCCACTACTAATACTAAAGTTACTCTTTTTCAATATAAATTAAGAATTTGTCTGTGTTTAGATTTTATTTATATACTTAAACCGGAGTGACGTAGATACAATTCTTTCATGTGGGCCGGCTGTTCTTGTAATCGCAACTGCCACGCTTCAATATATTATTTATCATTTATCCACAAACAAAGTAAGTTTCAATCTGTTTTCCATAAAAATCAAATCATTGCATACCTCGATTGATAAAATGATGTAATGCTTCAATCTGGATAATTTATAGCTGCGGGAAATGCTGGAAATCGTAAAAAATGATTGGGATGTACGAAAAGGACGATTGGAACTAGAAATTCTGAAAAAATACGGAGAGTCTGCAAGATTTTATAGCTGGTTATTTTTAGGTAAATGTCTAAAGACGAAAATAAATAATAATAATATTAATAATGGCGTAGGGATGTGGCGACTCCATCGCCCGAGAGCTCCGGCTCTTGCAGTCAGCCACGTTGCATTGTGCTAACTCCCCAATGCAACGAACTATGCGGTTACGTCAGCAGTGTCGTGCAGTGCCACTTACAATAGGCCTCTCTCGGATGGAGGCCATGGTTCAGTTGGGAGTGGCAATAGGACCGAAGCGAGACGACGACCAGGCAATGGCCACGCACAAACGCGATAACATCGATTTAAATGGTCGGACTAACTCTGGAGACACCATTACATGTTGGAAAAGAAGCTCACCGGCGCGAAGAGAATCCATGCGAAGGCTACATGACTGTTTGGTCAATATGCACCAGGAAGATGTTCATAAAAAGCCTCAGTACCCCACTAGGGCGCATTAGTATCCAAGGTCTTTTGTTTCAGGCGTCATTTGCTCTACTGACATTCTTTTTATTAACTATTTGTCGCCACACTTTTTTGTCCTGGCATACTTCTTTAGTTTCCTTCACGTCCATGCATTGTTTCATGCAAGCTCTCCTGTTTCTATGGCTTCGTATGTCTTTTCGGATTAAGGTCTCATTCGCACATTCTAACCATTCTTTCCGCGGTCTTGCTCTGGGCATACTGCCATTTACTTTACCTTTATACACTTGTTTCGTTAGTCGTTCGTCTTTTAATCTTTTAACATGTTCGAACCATCTTAACTGATTTCTTTCCCATGTGTCAACTATTGTCTCTTTTGCACCACATGCTTTTTTTGACAAGTCCATGTCTCGCTACCGTATAGCACAATCGGTAGTAGTATAAACGTTTATTCTTCAGCCTGTTGGCCTTAAAAAATTGACTTGCTTACACTTTCCTTATTTTTACATAATTTTCCTTAAAACTAAGCCTTGGGCTAAGCGGACACCCTTGCCTTAACCCCCTATCGATCCAAAATCCCGCCGAAATCCCCTCCTCTCCTCTCACCTTATCTTTGACTCTTCATATATCTCCCTTACCCTCTCGATCAGGCCTCTCTCCACTCCCCTATCCTCCATCGCCTCCCACAATCTTCCCCTATCCACCGAAGGAAACGCGCCTTTGAGATCCACGAAATACGCGTACACTCTTGAACCCTTCTTCGCTAATTCTCTATCCACCACGTGCTGCAGAACGTAGATATTGTCGATAGTACTCCTACGTGCTCTAAAGCCCGCCTGCGTCTCCGGCAATAATCCTTTCCCCTCTATAATTTTCCTGCCTGTTCCTGTCTCCTTTCTTATACAGCGGCACTATTAACCCTTCTCTCCACCCTCCTGAGAATCCATCCCCCCTCCATACTTTCTTTACTACCTCCTTCAGCCTCTCCCTAAACTCTTGTGTACTAAACAGCCATGCTTCGTTCTCTACCTCATCCAGCCCTGCTGCTTTTGACCTTCTTAATTTCCTTATCTGTTTCTCTATCTCCTCATAACCCAACTCTTCCATCTCTGCCTCCCGCGTTCTTCTACTCCCACCATCCCTCTTCTTTGAATCTGAGCCCTGAAATGATTCTTTAAAAAACTCCCTCCACTCCTCACTCCCTATCTTCTCACTTATCCCCACTCTACGCTTTCTAAACCTATTTATTATCTTCCACACATCCCCTTCTGTCTTAACATTTCCTAACTCCTCTTCCAGATTTTTCTCTTTTTCCTGTTCTTTTTTCTTACACATCAATCTAAACTCCTTCCTCATTTCTACGTACTCCTCCCTTTTCGCTATACCCTCTTTCCACTTCTTGTTCTTCCTCTTCACCTTCCTTTTCATCTTTTTACATTCCCTATCCCACTATGACTTCACCATTCCTTTCTTCTTCTTTTTAAATACCTTCTTTTGCATGCAACCTTTAACTTTCTCTTTCAAATCCACCCATATCTCTTCCACCGACTCACCTTCAAAACGTAAGTTCCTTAACTGCTCCTTATACCTGTCAATCGTCTCCCTCGTCCAGCTCACCCATACGTATTCATGACTACATAATCTATCACCGACACCCCCACCTTATTTACCACCGCCCAGCCTCTATCCTCCATCCAGTTTCTTAGAATCTCCCCCTCCTTATTTATTACCTTATCCTTTGATTTCCTTTCAAAGCTCTCCCCTTGCCTGTAAATGCCTCCTTCCCTTCCCATCCTCGCATTAAAGTCCTCACCCAGTACCACCATACCCTCCTCTCTTTCACCTAGCAAGTCTTCCACCCTTTCTTTGATTCTTTCCATCTCATCCTTATTGTACACTGTCACAAATTTACACTTTACCCCTCCTATATTTACTTCTCTCATTTGCGCTCCCTTCCCCTCTTCCTTTCCATGAACTACTTCCTCTCATCCTTCTCTAATACCCGTTATAATTCCCCCACTAGCTCTTCCTCTCTTCTTCACTCTGACCGCCTCCTGGAGTCTCCACCTATATCCCCTTGGCAGCTTTGGCTCTATTCTGTCCCATTCCTTCCTTTCTACCCACGTCTCTACCAGTCCCACAACATCAAACTCTTGGATATACCTCCAGAACTCCTCATCCTTCTTCTTTATCCCTGCTACGTTCCAGTACAGCACCTTCACCACTCCTCTGCCCTGCATTACCCTCGCCCCCCTACTTCCTACGAAACAAATTCCCCTGCACTTCCTTCAACACCTCTTTTTCCTCGTCCCACACCCACATTTTCTCTTCTATTCTTATTCTCTGATATCCTACCTTTGCCGATCTCCCTTCTCTCCTTTCACTCCTGGCCCTGTCGTACAGCATTCTCTGCACATCCCTTTCTTTTCTCGTCAAATCGTGATCGATGAAAACCGCCATATCCTTTATTCTATTCTTATTTCGGATCACCCCCAACTTTTCTTCCCAGCTCTTAAACTCCACAACCGCCACTTCCTTCCCCTTTCTCCCCTCCAACTTAAGTTTTCCGACCAACTCTTTAGCACACCCTATGCTCTGTAGCAACGTTTCCACACCCTCCCTTTCTTCACCGCCCTTTAGCTTCAACCCTGTTATCACAATATTTTTTCCCCTGTCTGCCTTCTCTCTTCTCTCCATTCCTACGCTCTCCCACTTTCTCTTCTATCATATTCTCTACCCTCTCCAAAATACCTGTAATTTTGGCCCCCCACCCCGCCACCTATTTCCCTTTCCGCGCTGCCCTCCACCTTTTCAAGCCTTTTCTCCATACTTTCCTTCCACTCCCTAATCTCCTCTTTCATCTGCTCTATCTTAACGTATTTCTCTGTCCTACCCCTCTCTAACCCTTCTACTCTCTCCATCAGCTCTTTCATCTCCTTTTCCCATTTCTCATCTCTGATCCTCAAGTCCTCCCTCATACCTGTTATTCCAAGCGCATTCTAATTGTACTTTGCAAATTTTAAAACAAAACAGAAACAGTTTTATTTCGAATAAGTATACCAAAAATCAGACCAAATTATTCAACAGTTTGGTCGTTAAATCTGACCCCGTGAAACCGGATTCTAAAGCTTTAACGTTTCCAAGAAATTTTACGAGGATCGTTATATTTTGTATGTATTTTCTAATGCTGTATCCAACAACCATCTTAACGGCATTCATATGCATCTGGTTTTGTGGGGTCAGATTTTAGTCGTTTACTATCATAATTTCGCACGCAGTTTACGACGTCGGATTCTACTTTGTTTCCTACGCAGTGTGCTGCCTAATTTTCGATGTAATTTTTGACGTAGTTTCTCACGTAATTCCTAAGTAATTTCCTTCCTACTTCACGATGTCAGAAGTTTGAATAGGCGTTTCGGTGACGAATTTAACAACGCCAACGGCGAATAATTGAACTTTCTATCAAAACTTTGTCGCTGACGCTGTCAAATTGGTTGGAGCTTGTGAGCCCTGAGCTGCAGTGTTGATCAGTTTTGAGGGAATAATGGATACTGCAGAAAAATATCCTACCTTTAGGCACGATGCATTAACCAGAGAAAGCTAACATGACGTCGACTAATGCCAGATGGATTCTAATTGCCCTTTTCTAGTTTAAAAACGAAATAGAAACAGTTTGGTCGTCAAATCTGACCCCACAAAATCAGATTGAAATGAATTCCCTTAACTTCGTGGTGGCTCTTATGTTTCGGAGAAGTTTTACAAGGATCGTTATATAACTATCCGAAAAAAATAATCAAGAATATTTTTCATAATTTATCCCCTTAAGACTAAAGTGCCCTATTTGTAGAGAATTTTTCATATAGAAGACGTTTATGTTTGCAGGTAACGTTGGTACAGCGACTGTTATAGTGATAATTATGTCAATGACAAATCCAATGCTTGACTGGTTGATGCCTCTAAACGAGACACGTTCAAGGCAAGGAGTGTTTGATGCTGCACTTCCTTTTGACCAAACCGAATACTTTTACTGGATTTTACTCTACGGTACTTTTACAGCACTATATAACCTTTCAGTAGTCTGTTCTTGTGAATCATTTCTTTCAGCTATGACACTTCATGCGTGTGGATTGTTTTCTATTCTCAGGTAAATATATTGTAAGCTACTGTTTTTTACGTAATTGAAAAATAATTTACATTAAGGGCCATTAAAGTATTACGTAATGCACCATAGGTGTGCGTGTAGTGGTGGCCGTGGGGGGAGAAGGTCACCAAATATTACAATATCTGACATGGGGAAAGGGGTTGTCGAAAGTCGACGTTACGTAGCGTAAAATTTTGTTCATCTAATATTGATGTATATTTTACATGTACATAATAAAATCTTTTGAAAAAAGGCAACGTTACGTAGCAAACCGGTAAGGGGAAGATTATGAAGGAGTATAGTGACATTATTTGCAAAAAACAACTTTGCTCTCGCGTGGCGCGGCCAACATGTTTTGAAACTCAGCGTGATACTTAGCATTTCACATCATGCTACCAATGCAACGAATTATGCGGTTACCACGCCAGTATCGCGCAGTGCCACCCACAATACGCCTCTCTCGGATGGGGACCATGGTTCAGTTGGGAGTGGCAATAGGACCGAACCGAGGCGACGAAATCAATGGCCCCGGACAAACGCGAGAACATCGTTTTAAATGGCCAGATCAACTCAGAAGGGACATCCTTACCTGTTGGCAAGGAAGCTCACGGGCGCGAAAAGGATACATGCTGAGGTTAAATGAACGTTGGGTCAATATGCACCCGGAATACGCTCATACAACGCATCAGTATTTAAGAAATCAGGTATCCTGTTTACGCCGAAAGGGATATGAATCAGATTGGCATTATCGGCAGATAGCTGATAATGCCAACATGAGAACTAGGAGATAAAAAATCCAACAAAAAGTCTATCTCAGGATGGACGAATTAGCTGAAGCTAATACTGCTCTCCCTAATTTTCTCCCCGAAAATGTTAATCTCTGGACTCTGAACAACGTAGTTTACAAAAGGACGGTCTCCCTACTTAGCGAAAATAAAAGTAATGATACTTCAATACGCCTTAGTAACACTCGCGAGCGTGACTCGCAAGTATAAACTGTTGACCATCAAGCAGCACTGGACGCGAAAAATAAGAACTCTTTCAACAGCCAAAGAGCGCCTTGAACGGCGAGTAAAGTGGATTCAGGAAAATTTCACCTTTCCTACTCATCCTTTCCGTCTGTTCGATAAAACGTCATGTACCGTTGAAAATCCGCCTAGTCGAGAAGAGATTCAAGTCTTCTGAGAGCAAGTATATGCAGATGCTCATCAGCTAAAGGAAGACGCTTCAGATATATCACTCTTTCGTAACTTTTGCCAAAGGTAAAAGTTGCACGGCCTAGGAGAAGAGTGTCCACTAATTACTGCTGAAGAAGTCAAGAAAATTATCGCTAGAACTAAGAACTTTTCAGCGCCAGGGCCAGATAAAATCAACAACTTTTGGAGGAAAGTTCACTCCTACGCGCCAACATCTAGCTCGTATATTTACTACTTTCTTAAACGGAGAACAACCCATCCCGCAGTGGTTAGTGGAACCTATATCCTCGCTTGACGATCAGCATGTTTAACTCATAGGTGGAAATACCATTCAACATCTTTGTAATGCAGACATTTGTGTCTGTCTGCGAAGAAAGGGACTAAATACGGAAAAAATCGAGTTTCATTTTCTTGTGCCAATTGACAGTTTCTGAGTTACTCTTTCATTTACAATAATCATACATTTTGTAATTCAATCACTTTTCTTGTTATTAATCTACAAACATATGGATGATAAGCATACGCGGAGACCGAACGAGAGGCCTACGAAAGCCAGCCCCACCACTTACCTCTACAGCTGTACGCGACATGTCCGTGAGCTACACTGGCTCGTACCTCAAAGTGGAGTGGTAAGTGGAGGTGGTGCTTTTCGTAGACGCATCCTCACTACTCAAATGCTGGCTTGCGACTCTGCTGCGATCGCATATCCTGTAAAATTCAGCTTTGACGCATTAGGTCCCTTCCTTCGTGGACGGTCACATATGCATATCTTGGAATACCGCAGGCGGAAACCCAAGATGTGGCCTTTTCTATACTGCTCTACACGTTTGGCGCAGTAAAGTGGAACGTCGATGAGTTGAAATAACTTGACCGAAGCACACGCAAGCTAATGACAGTCCATCGAAGTCATAATTCTAGATCTTCCGTACCTCGAATATACCTCCCTCGAGATAGGGGGTAAAGCTTTGCTGAGCTTGGAGTGTCCTCATCGAAGAATGGTTCTGATTAAAGCCTGGTCAGTTCCAAATAGCACAGATTCTCTTATCCGACTCGCGCATCAACATGAAGTCGTTAATTTTGCAGCGTTTCTATACCGTGCCGCAGATCGGGTTGCAGAGAAGCTTGGTCTTCCATTTGATTCCCGCGGCACTACACGTGGCCTAACATCACTAACACTGTTGGTGTCCAAATGTCGTCTACAGGAAGGAGCGCATTCGCTTCTACTAAGAGAGCATGCTGAAAAGCCCGTTCATGGTATATTCTACGGCACTATACGTAGACAAGGGCTATCGACGGGTCTGTCCAGCATGTTTCTCAAGTCTGCTGGATTGAGATCGGAAATTGACGGATTCCTTTCAGTCTGTCAAGACGGCGTTATAGACACCATAGTTAATCGCAAGCGCATAATGAATATACCTGTAAGCGATACCAACTGATAAGCGTGTAAGCAAGCGCCAGAAACACTTATACACGTTCTCAGTGGATGCTCCAAGTATGCACGCTACGGGTACATAGAGAGACGACACAATGCGGCTCTAAAAGTGTTGCATTACCATCTTCGGCACTTCTAGAATGTTGATGTAACGCCCGTCAGGTCATACGCTCAGGGGGAACTGGCGTCCGTCGTGTAGAATGACCAGTGTAAGATCTGCGGGAATTCCTCATTCTCCACCACTTAACGCAGCAGTGCTGCTACGTCTGATATTGTCCTCCAAAATATGAAGAAGATGGTTTACGTAATTCAATTCTCGGCACCAGCTGATGGTAATATCACGGCAAAGGCGGAAGAGAAATTGGGTAAGTATCAAGCACTTCTTTTCGAGCTTAGCAGGCTGTATCAAGGCTACAAAATCCATCTTGTCGTTCTCATAATCGGCTGCCTTGGATGTATGAAAGCTATATTTCTCAGCCAACGCAACAAGATTCTGGCTTGCCAGCGTTAGGCTCCGTCCATCGCGAGCCGGATGAAAAAGGCTATTGTTCTGGGATCACTTCATCTGGTCCGTCAACACTGTTCCTTATAACATTCTAGATTTGAATGGTAGCTCTAAAAAAAATATCCGGAGGTAAAAGCTTCACATTCTACTCGCCGGTCTGTCGCGTTACGTCATCCGCGGTTTAAGACCGGCCTCCAAGGAACAGTGTTGTACGATGTCATCTCGCGTCCCACTCTTGCTTACCTTCTTGGCAGATGGAGCCGGAGTGGATGAGGTACACGTTCCGGTTGCCTCAGGATTGGTTGCTTTAATAAACCATGGTCGTAGCTTCCAGAGCCTACAACTTCTCGTAATAATAAGAGCCTCGGTGGCTCAGTTGCTTAGGCGCTCGAGCTTTACGTCAGAATTCCGGGTTTCGATCCCTGAGCCGTTACTTCTCGAAACTTTTCTATGTACATTTACCGAGGTTCTGTTGTTTCGAATCCCACCTTAAGGTGTAGGTCCTTCCGTCGTGCACTTGGCTGTAACCCAGCCCGTGGATGATTGGATAAAAAAACCAGGCTTTACTCAATATCTCAAGGCAGGCATAATCCTCTCATCAGATCACTGAATCGCATTACAAGAATGCGTCCGTGGCTTATAATATATGCCGGGACATCCCCGTGCACATTATAAAAAAAATCCAACTCTTATCAAAAATATCTTCTACATATTGCGCTGTAACCATCTTAAGCCTAGGAGAAAAATGAGCTTCCTCATTTTTTTTTATAATAATAACAATAATATTAGTAATAACTTATTTAAATTATTTAAATGTCAAATAAATAGATTTGATATTCTTATACAGCTTGAAGTTGAAGATAATTACAGAAAAGTTGAATAACGGGAAAGTCAACATGTATCCACAAGTAGCAGATGCCATTTGCAAAGAAGTGAATTATTTAATTGAAGATCACACACATGCGCTTAAGTAAGAGTAATTTACATGGTTGCATTTTAACAACTTATGATACTAGAATTTCATTCAATATTAACTAAGTTTAATCTGATAATGTCACACTAATTAAGGCCATTTTACTATAAATTTAAGGAAAGAATTTGCGTACACATAGGATAGACCCGGGATAAAGTATATAAAGTTGATTAAGACGTCGTATTAATGTTTTTTTATTACTTTAAATCCCCCAATGAGGAATTTTTCACCATGACTCAATCTCGAAAACAAAGATATTTGCGAGGAATGCAATTTTGCAAAGAATGCAAAGAACAGCATTTATATCGTATCCATAAAATAGATAGATCTGCCTCCTTAGTAGTTCATCAGAGAGTATATCACGGTGTAAAATCACTCATTAACTTTCAAATTTACATATATGGATCGAATATTTTAATGAGACAGTGATTTGAAATTTAATTATTTCCAATAAGTTTGCAGTTTTTTAAATAAAAATAGTGATACGGTCCAAGCTCCGAGCAGGGTCGCCCGGAGCAGGGCCGTTTCTCCGATTTCTCGCTCGAGCGCTGCTCCCACCACTTTAGCGTCGGTCGCGATCGATGCATTTCATAGCTGACGCTCCGAGGAGGGCCGCGAACGAAACGGGCGGATCTGAAGGTTTTTCTCGGGCCAAACCTTGAATTTGTCAGTCAAACAAATTGTTAATTTTATTATACATATAAGAAATTAAATATCAGGAAAACTGTTCGTTATTCAAAATTATTTTTAGTCACTTAAAAAAAATTTGCTTTGATATAAAATCAAATTTATGTACTACAGGGCTAACTAATCATTGTTTATTTGATGTTTCGTCAAATATTTAAAGGCTCTGGATAAAGCTGTTTTGGATGAATGTTCAACATAAATTGTGAACGTTAAAACCCGAAGACCCGTGAAAGAGTAAATTTCCATATTTCAAATGAACGAATATCTATTTTTTCTACTGTAAAAAAAGCTTTTCATTGTTTTTTTTTCTTCAAGTTGTACATGTATTGTTATAATTAATAATAAGATTACACGAGTGACATCAAATTTATTTTATAATTGACAATTCGATGCTTGAGTTTCTCTTTGTTAAAAAAAAAAAAAAAAAAAAACAAGCAATACGACACAGTAATTAATTATGAATGTACTACACGAGAATTCACAGGTTAAGTTAAAAGTGAGGTGAAATATTTGTCATTTTGACGCTTTGTTTACATTTATTCTGAGAATCGAACATACCATAGCTAATGATCGATTTTAATGTTTTACATACCTTTAAGCTCGGGCTTATAACGAAATAATCCAATATGAATCACTTTTGTACACATGTAATGCACACTAGGTACATAAAACGATGTTCGAGATAGACTTTTAACCTACCCGAAGCGCGGCATTACTCGGAGTTGGTCAGCTGAATTTTTCTCCACGCAGTCGAGCGTGACCGCGCTTAGAGTGGAGGCTTATGGCTTCTTGGAATTATACTCCCCTACAGCCCCGAAGATGGCCTTGTTCGGAGCTTGGACTGTATAACAGTTAGCATTCTGCTATATGCGTTCTACACACGTTGGTATATGCGTTGAGTAAGCTTCATATTGTCGAATTTTTTATTTTAAAAAGCCAGAATAATTTCTTATGTGAATTTCATTGACATATTTACAGAAAAAACTGGGGGTACGAAATGTTGCCGGTAATCGTTCAAGCGTTTACCCTGCTTCACCGATTACCTACAACATTTCATACCCTCATGATGGAATATTTTTTCATCTATCAAAACATATTGAAATATGGTGATTTTAAATGTTAACGATAGGCTTGCCTCCAAGGCCAGTTTGTGCGTAAAAGCGCGTGAAAGCCGGCGGAACTCCCGAAATAGTCTGTGATAATGATACTTTTTTTCAGAAAAAATTAGGAAATTTGATTTCTTTGCCATCATGTCCGCGAGGGCAAAAGAAATGGATACCAAAATAGTTTCCCATCAGCTCACTTACACATACATCCTTAGCCTTGAATAAAATCCCCTAAACGGGTAGTAGCGCTGGTTTTTGGCTATTATTTACAAAAAGGTGCATCGAAGAAGAACTCCGCGAAATGTACTCCCGCGTTTATTTTTCCACTCATAATTTATAAACGGGTAGTTTTCTCGCAAAAATGCATATTAGAATATTTTTAGAGCAGAAAATTTCCATTGAGGAGCAATAAATTAAATTATTTTAAAAATGTTATTCAACCCTCTGGTCACCAACATTTTCCAAGTACCCGGCAGTCACCATCATGGGTCATGTAGGACCCGCATCGTGTGTTGTCGATTTAAAATGTTTTAATTTGTTATTTCAAGACTTATTGTAGTGAATTTCAGCCGTCAGAGTCTCCCGAATAAGATCCTGTAAATAAGAATTTGATGCGACAAGTTTGTAAAACATTGGAAAACAAGTATTTAAAAAATGTGAAAGATCTGTGAAAATGACTTTTTTGCTTTTTTATTGGGTTTTCTGTTGCCTTTAATGCAATTGAAAAAAATCATACAGTCTCGTAATCTAGAGACTCCCTTCTAAAAGACTATCTGTGTGATGTTTTTGTTGTTTTCAAAAATTATATTTATTTTTCAAAGTGAAGGTGCAACTTTTGCGGAATACGCGAAAACATCCCTCTACCCCTGATGATGATTACGCATGAACAATGGTCTGTACAGCAAAAGTTTATGGAACCTTTTTTGTTGCAAACTTAATTTAAAATATTTTCATTTTCATTCATTTTTTTCCGATGCACCCTTTTGTAAATAAAAGCCAGAAAACAGCGCTACTACCCGTTGAGGGGATGTTTTTCGAGGCTATGGGTATATGCAAGAGCAAGCCGAAGAGGAACATTTTGTTATCTATGCTTGTTACTCTCGCGGACAAGATGGTGAATAAAGAAAAAACTTTCCTAATTTTTTATGGAAAAAAATATAATTTCCCCGGGCGTTAACTTCACTAATGGATTATTAAAACCCCAAAACCGTCAACGATAAACAAATTATTTTAAAAAATGTTGCATGATAAATAAACAGCTGGTACTTCAAAGATTTATTTAATCCCTCAATATATGCAAAACAATCACTTTGCATAATACATATATTTTTCAGAAACAAAAAAATAATCTTGATGATAGCCTTTTAAAGTGGAGTATTTAGATTACGAAACGGTATTATTTTTTCAAATTGCATTGAAAAAAACAGAAACCTCGATAAAAAATAAAAAAGACATATTCACAGATGTTTCGCATTTTTTTAAAAACTTTTTTCCACTGTCTTGCAAACTTGTCACATTAAAGTTTTATGTACAGAATCTTATTCGGAAGACTCTGACGACTGAAATTTACTACTCTACAAATAATCTTATATGCATTTGTGCCGAAAAACTACCCGTTTATAAGTTATGAGTCAAAAACTAAGTGCGCGAGTACATTTTGCGGACT
>CAKNWT010307227.1:3724-25239 GCA_932066315.1 Andricus coriarius | reverse complement strand
TTGTTTTTCTTTGGATATTTTTGGTTGAACATTTTTTTTAAACTGAAAATGTAACTATTATTCCAGTTGAATACCCCATAGTCTTAGTTAAAAATTCATCTCTTGGGTAGAAATTAATGTTCTTGGATGAAAATTAATCTTTTTGTTCAAAGATTCAAATATTCCAGTTAAAGATTTATCATTTCGGTCAAAAACTCATTTTTCTAGTTTAAAATTCAACTATCCCAGTTAAATATTTACAATTATATTTGGAAATTCATCACTTTGTTTGAAAATGTAACTATTTTTTTAAGTTAGTTTTTCTTTTGTTGAAAGCAATTTTTCAAACTGAAAATTAAACTTATTCCAATAGAAAATTCCATAGTTGTAGTTGGAAATTCATCTGTTCGGTTAAACATTAATTTTTATAACTTGAAATTCAATTATTTAAGTTTGCGTTGACAGTTTATCTTTTTCACTAAAAATTAATTTTTTTTGTTTAAAAATAAATCTATTTCAGTTGAAGATGCATTGTTTTAGTTGAAAACACTTATGTTTGGTTTAAAATTAATTTTGTCAAATAAAAATCTTACTATTCCATTTCCGGTTAAAAATTTTGATATTTTTAGTTAAAAATTCCACTATTTGATTAAAAGTTTGTCTTCTTGAATTAAAACTTTAAATATTTCGTTAAAAATTCATTTTTTTTAAACTTGTATTCTTTAGTAGAAAATTAATCTTTTTATTTGAAAATTAACTTTCTTTTTTAAAAATTCATCTTTTTGGATAAAATTCAAGTGTTCCAGTTAAATATTCATCATTTTATATCAGAATTCATCTTTTTGGTCAGAATTCGTCACAATTTGAAAGAACCTCTTTCACATTTTTGAAAAAGAAAGTACTTCAAATAGTTTTCAGACTAGAAGTAGGATTTTAAAGCAGAATTATTTCTGAATTATAGTAGAAACTTTGTTACATTGTTCCTTGCGAATTCATCTTCTTACATTCTCATCTAGAGAAGGTATTAGACTTGTGTAAAATTTACCCCCCCTCCGGTTTTTGTCATATGTCCATGTTTTGAGACCTTCTGAACCCGAAAAGCAGTTTTTTGTGAATGCGTCTGTCTGTATCTATGTATGTGGGTCTGTATGTAGATTTTTAGTCTTTTAGCACGATAACTTTCGAAAGAATTGGCAGATTGGATTGGCTTTTGGTATACTCTTCAAATGTCCTAACGTGAAGGTCAAGTTCGTTAGCCAGCCATTTTAGATAAAAATTCGAAAATTTAGAGCATTTTGAAAATTTTTGAGACCATTTTGAAAATTTTTGAGAACATTTTTTTTCAAAATTTGAAAATTATATGTGTGACCGTCCATAGTATTAAAAAATTCACAAAATTTATTACAATGATATTTTTTGATAAAATGAACATTTTCAGAGTTACAGCATTTTCAAAATCAAAAAAAAGAAACGAAAATTAACATTTTCAGCCAAACAACGCACGATACGCAAGAAAGTCATGATAAGAAATATGTTTCTTTTTGCCCGCCCTATAAGATTATCATAACGACTTTTTGAATTTTCTTGAAGAATCGAAAATTCACATTTTTATTGCATAAAAAATAATTAAAAATCCAAAAATCCAATTTTACGGCCAAACTATACAGGATACGACAAATGATGATTAAACCAAAATTGTTCATCACAAAAAGATCTGCAAGTTCCTCTCTCTCTCTCTCTCTCTCTTCGCAAAAAATAGCATTGAAAATACAAAATTCAATTTTTGGAAAAAACCACACAAGAGACAAGATCGTAAAAAATAACGTAAAAAATAAGTATACATACATATGCGTGTGTGTGTGTATATATAAATGAAATTCTTAAGCCCTTTTTTACATTTGAGAATATTGATATAATTTAAATATTAACTTTTGGACGGCAAATTAACTTGAGAGATTGAGACCGTTGAGTAACTATTTTCTGCTTTCTTAAGGAATTCTTTTTTTAAACCTTTAATGAAAATTTCACTGTTTTGTTGAAAATACAAATATTTGGTTAAAAAACTATCTTTTTGGGTCAAAATTTCAACAAATCATCTGAAAAATGCACTATTTGGTTATAAATTCAGTTCTTAACATTCTCATCAGAGGAGGTATAAGATTTGTGTAAAATTTGACCCCACCCCCTTTTTTTTGATTGGGCTTTGGTATACTATTTAAGTGACAAAATTACAAAATCAAATGCGAAGCACGAGATACGTGATGAGAATGTGTTCGTTAAAGCCGAAGGAGCTTTAACTAAAGAGAATTCATAATCACCAAGTTACAGTCGTCGATGATTTGACCTTTAATTTTAAAAGGTCAGTGCACAAATGTGGGGGAAATTCAAAGAACGAGCGCGTAGCGGGAGGTAAATGCATTATCGAGCGCGAAGTGCGAGATTAATGTATAATCGTTAAAAATTCAAGTACTTTGTTAAATGTTAATGTAATGTAACTACTTTGTTAAAAATCAATTTTTTATACTAAAAATTTTACTATTTAGCTGAAAATTCACGTATTTTGTTCAAAAATAGATTTTGTTTGATATAAAATTATCGTTTTATTTGAAAATTAATCTTCTTGTTTAAAAATTCTTCTTATCTTTTAAAAATTCAAGTATTCCAGTTAAATATTTAAAACTCATTTTTTGTTTGGATTAAAAGGAATTTTTTGCCGAAAAGTTAAATATTTTGTTGAAATTTTGTTTCTTTTTTAGTTAAAAATTGTTACGTTTTTTAACTGAAAATGTACCTAATATTCTAGTTAAATATTTTATTATTTTAGTTAAAATTTCATCTCTTTTGTTTAAAATTCATCTTTTTGGTCGAAATTTCATTTATTCTAGTTAAGGATTAATCATTTTATTTGAAAATTCATCTTTCTGCGTTAAAATGCAACTATTTCAGTTAACAATGTCAAATTTTAGTTGAAACTTCATCACTTTGTTTAAAAATTAACTAGTTTTTCGAATGTTAGCTTTTTGTTTGTTGAAAGAAATTTTTTAAAGTGAAAATTTAACTTATTCCAATTGAATATTCTATAGATTTAGTTGAAAAATCATATGTTGCTGGAAATTTCTCTTCTTCAATTGAAAATACATGTATTTTGTTGAAAACTTGTATTTTTTGGTAGCAAATTAATCTTCTTTTTGAAAAATTCATCTTTTTGGATGAAAATTCAAGTATATTGTTCTAATTTATTTATTTTGCAATATTTTGCTCTGTTGTGTCAAAGGATGTTTAAAATGAACGCAATGAATTAAAATAATTTTTTGTGTTTTGCGGCAAAAATGAATATGTTACTTTTAGTAGACCGGGGAAAATGAATAACTTACCCGGGAAAACCGGGAATTTGAAATCGTCCGCCGAATTGCCACCCTGTTTACATGTAGTTACTTCTTGACTGTTTCGTAAAATCAACTAGGGTTAGACTTTGGTGGTTGTATAATATTGGTATTAAACTAAGCATTAAAAACAACCCTTTGATACGACGCAGATATGACTTTGTCAAAAAATAATCTTTTTCAGAATCTTACATTGAAAATAGAGTTTCTGGTTTTTGGCCTCTTAAAAAATACCTAGACCGATTTTTGTGCTCTAACCGTTAAAGTTAAAAAACAACCCCTTAATGCGACGCAGATATGACTTTGTCAAAAAATAATCTTTTTCAGAATTTTACATTGTAAATAGAGTCTCTGATTTTTGGGCTCTTCAAAAATACCAAGACAGATTTTTGTGTTCTTACCCTTAGCGTTAAAAAACAACCCCTTAATACGACGGAGCTATGAATTTGTCAAAAAATAAACTCTTTGAACATTTTATAGTGTTAATAGAGTCTCTGATTTTTGGGCTCCTCAAAAATTCCAACGCCGATGTTTGCGCTCCCACCCATAACGTTAAAAAGCAACCCCTTGATACCCCGCAGATGTGGCTTTGTCAAGAAATAATATTTTCCAGAATTTTACTGTGTAAGTAGAGTCTTTGATTTTCGGGATCCTTGAAAATTAAAATTCGAATTCATAGATAGGTCTTTGATTTTTCAGAAGCATGGGTGGTTTTGCAACAAAAAAATTCAAGCATTCGAGAGCCCAAGAAAAGCACAATACTGCTTTCTATTTTGTTTCTTCCAGGTTTGAGTTTTTACGAAGGGGGTGGTTTTTTGTACATAGGGGTGGTTTATGAAAATTTTATATTGGGCATTCGTGAGTCCAAAATAAGCCCAGAATTCTGATGCACTTAATTTCTTGCAGATTTTATTTTTGCCAAGGGGGTGATTTTTTTGCAGATTTTACTTTTGCTAAGAGGTTGGTTTTTTTGCACATAGGGTGTGCTTTTTAAAAATTTTTGTGTGCATTCGCGAGCCCAAAATAAGCTAAAAATTCTGTTGTACTTTGTTTCTTCCGGGTTTGAGATTTTTTCCATAGGGGGTAGTTATATTTTCAGGAGGAGTGGTTTTTGTAAATTGGTTGTTGGCGCGTTCAAGAGCCCAAAAAAGCCTAAAATTCTGTCGTATTTAATTTTTAATTTGTTTAAATTTGTATGTATTGGAGCCCAAAAATCAGCAATACAGTAAAAAAAGTCAAAAATTTTGATACAAAGAAATTTGGGAATTTCGATTGCGGGGACTGGAGGTGCTAGCTTGATGGGCCTCAAAATATGCTGCGAATGGTTAAAAACTGAATGAGAATCCTTCGTGAATAGAAATAGTTGGAGCAAGAAAAAGACAAGTTTGGCTCCGCGGTAAAGACGAACGCAATAAAGCTGGAGGAAAAGAGCGACTCCGTTGTCGCTCTTTTCCTCCAACTACAATCTGTTCGTCTTTACAGCGGAACAAAACTTGTCTTTTTCTTGCTCCAACTGATTTTCGATCGTACTTTTCCTGGACATTGATAATTACTCTACTCTTGCTCTAGGTGCCTCATATAGTGAGGTGCATATAGTATCGTGTAACAACTAACAACGTCATACACGTAAACAGTCAGGGCCGTCTGAACCGTCTCCAATTGGAATACATAATATCGCGCAATCTCTGCATGTGAGTACCCGCGTACAGCGCCTTTCCTCTACGGTGCTGGTGTTTTTCAACTAAGATTCGCAATCGTCTCTCGCCCTGCGCGTTGAAAAACTGCGTGGGCCAGCAGTTCTAGGAAGACCGAGACCGGAGGTACAGGACCCGAGAGTTGGGTGTAATCGGGCATTATATATAATCCCGAGGCATTATATATAATGCACAACTGAGTTCAGGTAAAGTATTTAATACTCTCTATTTCACTGATTGCCTAGGAGTTATATATAATGTTCAGAAGAGACCAGACAATGTGTTGAATTTTAATTTTAGTCTTAAATTTAATCAAAATTAGTTTCAAATTAGTATGTAATTAAATTCGAAGCTGTCATAAAAATTTTCCGACGGCCAACATTGCAAATGCAAACTTGCATCTGCAGAAACTCTTGGCCAATGTGTATAATCAGTCAGGTTTACGATGGCTTCATGTGAGACCGCAGGATTACTGGCTCTTGGATAAATATGATATGTTGGTTGTACAATAAAATGAATAGCTCATCTATCCTGTCCAAAGTGACAACTGTTGGGTATTACATTACGCGCCTGAGAGTGAAGTTTTTGATGTTCTTCAAGCAATATATAGATATGTAGGACATGGAGGACGTGACAGAATGCTGTAAGACATGTATACAAAATAAACAAACGTTACTCGTTGGGATGTGGAATCTTTTATTAGTGTGTGTGAACCTTGTTAGCAGAAATCGGAAGCTGTTAAGAAAGGGTTGTTTATTAAGCCTTTACTATTTTCTGAATAGAACTCGCGCTATCAGGTTGACTTGAAGAGATTTTCAATCTCATCCGGATGGTACATACAAATTTATTCTAGTTTACCAGGGCCATTTCACGAAATTCTTATAAAGTGCCGAGAAAAGGTAAAAAAAGCACGAAAAATTGTATTGTTATCGTTATTTTCAGGTCAATAACTTTTTTTCCTAATCCGGTTAAACCGTAAAAGTTTTATACCATGATCCAACAAACTATGGCCTCGCCATGCGCATCCAAACAAAAGTCAAGCAATCAAGGAAAACGTCAGGTGCCCTTTATTTAAAAATAAAATATATTTCTCGCAGAATTTCTGTTACATTCATAACAAAACCAACAAAATAACTGAACGTTCGAGAAACCAAGTAACTTTCTTTTTTGGAAATATGTTAGCAATATTAAAATAACAAATCACCTTTTCCAACAATCAAAGTCACTTTTTTTGATTCGTCGCAGAATGTCGTCTTTCAAAATCTTGTTAAATAACATTTCAAAAGTTTTGAACGTAAATTTGATTTTTTTAAATTGATTTTTAATTAAGGTTGAGAATAAGAAATAATGTTGCGTTTTTTGGAACACGGAGTTATTTATTCTGCCTTTTTCACACTGCTAAAATATAGCCGTTAGTTTGTCACATTAGTAGTATCAGTTGTTGAAAGCACAGTTAGTACTATAAGTATTTGCATTAGCAGGAAAAAAAGCAAGTAAACGAAAACCAAAAGAATAAAAGCGTTCGTATAAAGTAAAGCGACTCCGACCAAGGCCGTACATGATCCGACTTCACGCGAACACGAGAAATAAAGAAGTTATGTAAAACCCCCCTGAGTTAGGCTTGAAGATGCGCCTACCCGGACCCTGATAAAGTTATGATAAAGCAATATCCGTAGATTTGTAAACAGAAATTGTTAGAGAAACAAGTTGCGCAACTGGTCTGTCTGAAAGACCAGTCGCCGTCTTTAAATACACCGAACTTGACCATCTGAGTCAAGACGTTCCTGAATAACCGGAGCCAAAGGCCACTTAGTAGGAGGAATTTTATCATGCAAAACCAACACGAGGTCTCCGTTCTTGACCGGAGAGGTTGGCTTCTGCTATTTAGGACCAGCTTGCAGCTCGCGTAAGTATCCTGGCGACCATCTTTTCCAAAAAGTTTGGTACATCTCAGTCAAGAGTTGTCAACGCTCTCTAGGTGCTAGCCTTTAATTCACTGATAAAGGCTCATGTATCGTAAAAATCGAAGAACTTATGAGAATGTATGCAGGTGGCAGAGCAAACAAATGGTTGGAATCGTCCTTAAAGGACTGGATCGGCATTGAGTTGAGAAATGCCTCCACTTGTGCAAGAAAAATCGACACCTTCTCGAAGGTTAGGGTAATACCTCCGATCACACGGCGATGATGGTGTTTGACCAATCGTACCGCTGCTTTCCATAATCCGCCAAAATGCGGAGCGGTGCGTGGATTAAATTTCCAGGTCGTATGGTTGTCGGCGATGTAATGATCGATCTTATCAGACACAGCTTATGCCTCGAAAAACAATTCGCGTAGCTGTCGATCAGCTGCTACAAAGTTGTTTCCGTTGTCGCTGTCGAGCCAAAAACCTCTTATAGGCGGCGATCAAACCATCGCAGTGTAATCAGAGAACGCCTCAAAATGTAGGGCTCGAGTGGCACTGTACACAAAGATAGCGATATACCTCTTAAAAGTGTTGTGTCCTCGTCCCTTGGTCGGACACATCCAAATTGGCCCCGCAGAGTCTAATCCAGTCTTTGCGAATAGTTCAACTGGTGGAGGATGAACTGAAGGACGACAGTGGACTCACGACCTGATTACAAGGGTTTGGTCGATGTTGAACATCTCAATAATCCGCCAAAGTTCAAAAACAGTAGCAGTTTTAATAATGGACTTGATTTTCAGACCGGCAATTCTCATCGCAGCCTGATGATCTCCTTAGAGGAAGGTTCATGCTAAATGTTTGCGATCAGCTCTTTTAGTGCCAGTTTATGTTAGCCCTTCGTAACAGCTTCGTAAGAGAAGAGTTGTGAGTCATGAGTCGCCAAGGTGATTAAAATTAAAATAACAAAACCTCCTTGTCCAGCAACAAAAGTCCCTCTTTTCGATTCACCGCAGACTTTACGGCAAATAACTTGTACATCAAAATCCATTAGGGGCGTATTTTTTCTTTCGATCTAATGGGCCTTAGTTTCCGAGATATCGAGGTTTGAGTATTTGCGCTCGATCGCTCGCCTAGCCACTGCAGAACGGGGACCCCGGACTTGGCACTTACTCACAGTCCGACACTAATTTTGTGATAAACGGAAAGTCCACAGGGTCTCCATATCATTTCTATAGGGTTCTTTTTACGTAGATTGCGAATCTTAAAACGAAAATAATCCATAACGTCAAATTTTTGAGAAAAAACGGGGTCAAAAAGTAAAATCAAAAACAGAAAATCGTTTTTTTCGCTTCTTGGACAAGTTGTTAAACACTATGGTCCGGCGGATAGTGACTATTTTTTAAGTGAATCATGCCAATCATGTTACTAGCAATTTTATATTTTTTTAGGTAAATGAACCCACAAAAACATTTTGACGATAAGAGGCATCCCCTCATATTATTAAAAATATAAAATTATATCTTCGGTCAAACTATACAAGATACGGAAAATTGTAAAAAATAACATTAAAATTTAAAAATTATGAGAATGTGCCCGCACAGTGAGTAGAATTTTTTATAACAAGAAAATGTCCTAAAAGAAGCTAGAGAAATATTTTAAGCTCCCTTATTGAAAAATTTTTTTACAAACATTTCTACGAAAAGTTTATAAAAGGTTTTTTTTAAGTAAATCATGTAACTTCTTCATAATTGTCATTACATTTCAGTTCACTGGCATTAATTTAGTTGATCAATATACACTTCAATTGAATAGAACTTAATATTTATCACTTTCATTTAGCAAGTATAACAAAGTTCATATAAGTGTTTTAATAGTGCCTTGGTACAATAAATCCATTATCTCGATTGAATCTCACCCTATAAACGTTTCCCAGGGTGCCAACAATATTTTTAAAATTCCTCCGTTTGTGATACAAAATGCTCTAGGAAAGAAGAAAATGAATAATATAGCTTGAATTACAAATTACTTTTAAAAAAGAATTTAGCTAGAAACGAATTTTTGTTAAAAATACTTTTTTTCATTTGTTAACTTATGTTTTTTAATAGAATTATTTGCTATAATAAAATATATTTACATTCTATATTTAATAAGCGTAAAAATACAAGTTTATATATTATGTTTTGCAAAAATCAAATTGGAAAAATATTGAATAGTCTAAAAAATTGCTTTCACATTAGTCATTTGAAAGTATCTAACTTTTAGTAAGTGCCGCAGTAGTGGCATTATCATTTTCTCGGAATACCGATGCTCGAAAAATTTCTCCGTATGATGCTTTCCGCGAAATGCGTCCCATATGCACTATACGCAGGGCCACAAGTCACATGTGTACAAAAGATTAGTCTATTCAGGTGAATAATTTTATTTTCAAACGTTTTTTCGTATCTTGCAAAGGTTGACCAAACAATTAAATTTTTTATTTTTAACATTTTGCACGACTGAAAAAAAACGATGTGACGGATAGAAAAATAGTTTTATACAAATTTGTTGATATTTTTGAGATGACCAATTGCACTATTCAAAATTTTCACGTATCTTGCATAGTTTTACCGAAAATATAATTTTGTGGTCTTAATTATATGCAGATGACTTACTATCCGCCGGACCAAGAAGCGACAAAAACGATTCTTTGTTTTTGTATTTTCTTTTTGACACCGTTTTTTTCTCAAAAATTTGACGTAATGGATTATTTTCGTTTTAAGATTCGCAATCTACGTAAAAGTAAGCCAAGTCTGGGGGCTCCGCTCTGCAGTGACGAGTCGAGCGCTCCAGCGCAAATACTCAAACCTCGATATCTCGGAAACTAACAAGGGGGGTTAGGTAGGTGTCCGGCGCCGATTTTTTTGTTACTTTGCAGGTGGAAAAAGGATCCCAGACTATAAAAAAAAATGTAGGCAAACGTTCACACTTAGGGATTGAAATCACTCCTTTTTTCTGAGTCTTTTAGTGTTTTAAGAGGTAACATTGTTTTTTATTTATTGTTTTTACACAAAATTGTTCTAATTGATGATGTATTACAAAATGAGCGTTAGTTGTAAAAACACTTACCCTATAGAGTATCATAATTTAGCAAATCTACCTCTAGAATGCTTCGCCATATGACATGTAGTTTAAGATTTGGGACTTTGTTGCTGCAAACATCTTGTTTTGATATTAAATTCGATTAAGAATCATCACTGTTATTCGAAATAACCCCTAAATTAGGTGTCATCTACCCCGTTAATATTATCAATGAATAAGAAATATATTTATTAATATGACATATCTGTAAGTAATGGATTAAAATATTTGCTTTGGACAATCAATAATAATATATCTGATTTTTTGTTAACGATGGCACTTGTTCTTATATTAATAAACCCTTCTTATGTAAAAACTACCCCTAAACAACTTTCTATGTTTTGTTTAGCAGGCAATTTTAATGATGATACATATAACAGACCTGTTTAAAGAATTTTTATTTAGGTTCAGCCACGTACATATTTCCGTTGAAAATTGTACACACATACACTTACCCTTATACATATCATCCCTTTAACTCTTATTGTTCAAGGCTTTCGACTTACAATATATCTTCTACGAAATGAAAGTACCATAAATAAATGAAAAGAACAAACAAAATATTGTATTTCACAAGTTGGGTGTGTGATATGATAAAGGCATTATCATTTTAGCACTTGTAATAATAACTACGCATATATAAAATTTTCAGGCATGTATATAAACTGAAAGAAAAGAACATTTCTTTAGTTACAAATTTGCGTGTGTTTCTATCGTTTAATGCATTGCTGCATAAAATGATAATCAATCCGTTAAATATAATAACGTTATTCACAATAACGTTCAATGCGGAAAAACTTGGCATTCAGCATTCAGAAATAACACCTGAGGAGGTACATCTGCACGATGTAATAGAGTATATTATAAGGAGAAATATGTTTGATTCCTCTTTTATTAATGACAATGTAGTTGAATTACAATTCGGTTATGCGGATAGTCAAATAGACACATGGCCGATTGAAGATGAAGAACAAGAAGAAGAAAGCGATTATGGCGAAGTACCTAGTTCTTTATATCAAGAGGAGAAAGTCAAATTCGACTATAAAAAAGAAGCTGTTGACTATTGGAATTTTTGAAAGAAAAAACGTTCATCTTTTACATCCGTTCATCGAAGGTTCAAAAAGCTTCGTTCAGAGCGACAATTTAAGAAGATGGCAAGAACAAGTCAAAAGTGGTAGTGACCGAGAAGATAAGATATGCAACGTTGCAAAATACACTTTCGACAATTTGAAGGAGGCTATTGATTCGAAAATGACAGTTCACGATATAGATCTTCGAAGATGAGCTTTACAAAATAAATGTCACAAAATTTATATCTTTGTCATCTTTACATGAAACTAGAGATATAGAACAAGAATGCGATGTTTTGAAAAACAATGTAAAATCAGAAATTCTTAGGTATTGGGAAAGTACATTTTTAATTCCGATCAATGTGGCTTCATTTTGAAATTAAACAGTGGAAGAACTTTGAGCTTTCAAGGAACAAAAACTGTGGAAAATGTTGTTCAATCAGTTTCCTCCACCACGCACAGCTATACAATTTAGCCAACCATATCTGCTGATGGAAGATTACATTCACCCATTTCTGTAGTTTTAAAAGAACCATCCGGACAATTTGGACCACGAGTAAAAGATGGACTTTTTAAGGCAAACAATATTTATTTTCAAGCTTCTAAATCCGTAAACTTTATTCAGAATTGCTTCAAATGTGGCTTCAAGATGTTTTTTTCGCTAACGTAGGTTAAAATTCTGTGTTATTATTAGATGCATGGAGTGGTCAGTGTCAACGAACCGCGTAAACAGCAATACCGGAAGGTAAACCCCTTTTACTAAAAACCATTCCAAAAAGCACAACTGGGAGAATTCAGCCCTTCGATGTGTTTGGCTTTAGGATTTGGAAGAATTTCGCACGAAAAATCTCTGAAACTACTATTCTTTTGAGGTCTGATATTAACTTCCATATTAGGAATAAACTTATAAAATTACTGTTCCTCCCACATAATCAATTGTCTTCACCTAGATTTATTGACGTATTCAAATATTCTTGGTATAAAAGCGGATATACAGAAAACAGACCTCCAAATTTTGATAACCCTGTAGACTTTTGTTTAAACAAAGATATGGAACCTTCTTGTGATATTTGCGATGATATGGCAGTAATAACATGTGCATGGTGCAAGAAGAGGTTGTGCCTAAAACACGTTTTCGAAGAATATCACTACTGTGAAAACTTCATGCCTTAAAAATCGAATGATATTGTTTCTTTTCAACTAATCTTTCATTATTTCAAAAAATTTTAGATTGGAATTAGGATCAAAATTAGATTATAATTTTATCCGCAGTCTTACAAATGGTGAAATTGAAACACACTTATCATATCACACATTTATTTTTTATTTCGTAGAAGAGATGTTGTAAGTCCAAAGCCTTGAGCATTAACGGTTAAAGGGGCAATATTCAACGGAAATATGTACGTGGCTGAACCTAAATAAAAATTCTTTAAACAGGTCTGTTATATGTATCATCATTAAAATTGCCTGCTAAACAAAACATACAAAGTTTTTTAGGGGTGATTTTTGCATAGCACGGGTTAATTGATATAAGAACAAGTGCCATCTTTATCAAAAAATTAGTTATATTATTATTGATTGTCCAAAGCAAATATTTTAATCCATTACTTACAGATATGTCATATTAATAAATATATTTCTTATTCATTGATAATATTAACGGGGTAGATGACACCTAATTTAGGGGTTATTTCGAATAACAGTGATGATTCTTAATATAATTTAATATCAAAACAAGATGTTTTCAGCAACAAAGTCCAAAATCCTAAACTATATGTCATATGGCGAAGCATTCTAGAGGTAGATTTGCTAGATTATGATACTCTATAGGGTAAGTGTTTTTACAACTAACGCTCATATTGTAATACATCATCAATCAGAACAATTTTGTGTAAAAACAATAAATAAAAAAGAATGTTTCATCTTAAAACACTGAAAGACTCAAAAAGACAAGGGGTGATTTCAACCCCTAAATGTGAACATTTGCTCAAATTTTTTTTTTCATAGTCTGGAATGCTCTTTTACCTGCAAAGTAACAAAAAAATTGGCGCCGGACACCAAACTAACCCCCCTTGTAAGGCCAATTAGATCGAAAGAAAAAATACGCTCCTGATGGATTTTAATGTACTTTCATCCTGCAAAGCCCCAGTCGAATCGGCGATGTCCAGCTCGCGTCTTCTCCTTGTAAGTGAAGAACTAAACATTCGTGAACCCGAAAAAACTTTCTATCTTGAGAATTTGTTAGCAAAATTAAAGCAACTAATCACCTCTTCTAGCAACAACTGTCACCTTTTTCGAGTCCTCTCCGAATTTATCTTACAATCGTAATAAAACGAACAAAATAACTGAAAATTGGCGAAACCCATCAACTTTCTTCCTTACAAATTTTGTTAGCAAAATTAAAATAACAAAACACCCTTTTAGATTGCTTAAAGAATTTCTATTACCTAACTGTTAGCAGAACTTGAGAATTTATCAGCTATACTAAAATAACAAAACACCTTTTCTAGTCATTTTTCGATTCCTCGCAGAATTTTCGTTACATAACTTGTAACAAAAAAAACTGAACATTCTAGAAACCCCTCAAACTTTCTTTCTTGAAAATTTGTTAGCAATATTAATATTACAAAACACCTTGTCTAGTAACAAAAGTACCTTTTTACTAAATCTTTATTGAAGTGAAACTTCTTTTTGGACGGGAGTGAATTGAAAAAAATACCAAATGCACTATTGAAGGGAGATTTTTAGAAATCTTCAGATCGATTTATTGGAAATTGGCGAAATATCCATTTTACAAGAAAGCATGTGACGCCGCCAACAATAGCTCCGTGAGCACTCAGCACCATCGGGCAGCGTGCTCGCCGTTGACGACGTTGCATTCTTTCTTGTAAAATGCATATTTCCGCCACTTTTGAATAGATTGATCTGGAAATTTCGAAAAATCTCCCTTCAATAGCGAAGAACAAATATCTCACTGGAAGTTGTTTTAACTCTAAAGTTCTCTCTATACTTTGTATCAACGAGACTGAAAAACGGGGTTACCGATCTGTCTCAATTTGCAATTAAATATTATTGAACAATAGGCGCTTTTTAGTTTTTTCTTCAGTTTTTAGGCATCACTAGGGTATATTTCGTGTGTACATGAAAGTTTTAAACGCTTCTAACAATATTTGCCCATCTTACGACTATTTATTTCATAAAAAGTAATTGAATTTAGGGACAAAAATTTTTTCAGATATTCATGCTTATTATTAAAAATGCTTATCCGATCAAAAAAAAACAGGAAATAGAAAAAGCTTCCATCTCGTAATTCTCCACAAGCCTATATTTAAACAACAAAAATGGTAAAGTTTCACTTTTGCCGTGTGGCCCCACTGCCACACACATTTTTTTTATTATGTTGGCTATGCTTAGTAGATTCACTGGTAACAGTCGTTCTTTCAAAACTCTATATTCTGCTTGTGCATTCGTCATAATTTGCGGGATCCAAGATTCATACTGGAGAGCCCATTTATAGGAATCCATCTTTCTTACAAACATTAGTTTCAATACCAACGACTGAAACCATCATCAGCCTCGCACTAAGTCAAGTGCCTAATGAGATGAGAATGTTATAAATTAATTTAATACGATGTTTGAAATCTTTTCCGATGATGTTGTAGCTAAAAAATTAGGAGCACGGTATTGTTTGGAGTTCGTCTTTTACCGCTGTGATCCTTACACAGCGGCTGCAAGTGTTGAAGGTGAGAACAGTCGCCTCTGGATGCTTTCTTAGAGCTACCATCTTGCGGAATTAGGCCATCTGCCTCTGAAGAATGTGGTGGTGCTGGGTCATCATAAGGTTGCGCAAGAACATCAATTGTCGCCGCTTGATCATGCGATGCAGCTTTCGGTAGCTTCTGTTAATTATCAACATTTTTCGACGACAAATCTACCTGTTGTTTATTCTCCATTGCTCTGGCTTCTGAGAAGTGTAGTTTATTCCTGATATCCTCCACCTTAGCGATAAGATCTCTTAGTGCGAATTTTTCGCTTTTGCTTTTAAACTTCGCACTTTCATAATAGAGGTGCACGAACTCCTCATTCATTGTGGTATCCCATTTGATGCTCTTCCACGGTATTTCTGTTGAGGTGGTTGGCTGAAAATAGCTAATGTTAGACAAAGCATCCTCAGTAGGCACAGTTGATGTTCCACTGCTTATCGCTTGTCGCAGGTGTTCTTGCTGGCTACCTGTTAGATTAGTGAGATCTGCCTGACCATCTCGCAGCTCACAATCACCACCGTCCCGCATGCTGTGACCCACAGCGCTGTCTCCAGGGGCGCCCCGACGATCCTCGGGACGCGTCAAGCATTTCAATATCTTTAATAGACTCTCCATGATAATTATGGGTTTTGGTGTTCCTCTTAGTAACTTTGCTCTTCGTTCTCTGTCTGTCTGGCATGGGAAACCCTGCCAGTAGCAATGCTACAGCCAACATAGACGTCAAATTCATAAGAGGAAAGCTCAAGCCCTACCGCGACGACAACGCGAGAACACGTTCGGTAGGGGAAAAAAACAACGTACCCTCACTGTCCCGAGATCCACACCTTCTTCGTCGAAGAGGGATATTCTTAGACACTTGTCCATGAATATAATAAATAGTCATGGTGAGATAACGCATCCTTGCCTATTATTATTATTATTATGTGAGAAGTTGTAGGCTCCAGAAGCTACGATCATGGTACCTTAAAGCAACCAATCCCAATGCAACTGGAACGTCTACGTCATCCACTTCTGCTCCTTCTGTCCTAGAAGTTAAGCAAGAGCGGGAAATTTACGCGAGAGAACATCGTTTAACACTGTTCCTTGGAGTCAGGTCTCTAGCCGCGGATGACCTTACGCGGCAGACGGAACAGTTGGAGTTGAAGGTTTCACCTCTGGATACTTTTTTAGAGCCACCAATCTTTGTAGAATGTTATGAGGAACAGTGTTGACGGACCAGATTAAGTGATCCCAGAAGAACAGTCTTTTGCAACCTATTCGCGATGGAATGAGCCTGACGCTGGCAAGCCGGAATCTTGTTGAGTTGGCTAACAAATGAAGCTTTCATACCTCCAAGACAGCCGATTATGAGAACTACAAGATAGACTTGGTAGCTTTGGTACAGCCTGCTCAGTTCGAACAGAAGTGTTTGATAGTTCGCCCGTTTTCCTTCCTCCTTTGCAGTGATATTACCATCGGCTGGTGCCGAGAATTCAATCACGTAAATGATCTTGGTCTTCAGATCTTTGAGGACAATATCAGGCTTCGTAGCACTGATACGTTGAGTTGTGGAGAATGAGAAATTCCAGTAGATCTTACACTGATCATTCTCCACAACGTACTCGAGTTCCCCCTGAGCGTATGTCAAGACGGGCAATAGATCAACACATCTATATTATTATTATTGTTTCAAACTTGTTCTAGGCTTAAGAAGAACCTGTTTTTCCATCATAGCCACGAACTAAGTCAAGTGACTGATGAGATGATGATGTAATTAGTTAATTTAATACGATGTATGGACTCATTTTCGATGATATTGTAGGTACAAAATTAGGAGCATGGTGTAGTTTGCAGTTCGTCTTTTACCGCTGTTATGTTTACACAGCGGCCGTGAGTGTTGGAGGTGATAACAATCGCCTCTGGATGCTTTCTTAGAGCTACCGTGTATCACTCTATAGGTTTTTTAGTCGCTTGCTTCCTGATGGTCCAGAATGTTTCTTACAATGCGACAGGTGTTTAATAAAACTGCCTTCTAAACTGCGGCCAGTACCCTCCTGACTCCTAAATGTTCAAGATGTTCAGTGCATCTTGCGTGCATATTGCCTGTAGCCGAAATAAAAATAGCATGAATAGATGCATGTTTCACATTCCTCCATATTGTCTTTACTTCGTCCCTTAGCTCGCTATACATGTGGATCTTGGTTGTATAGGTTGCCTGCAAATTTCGGTTAAGTGGACAAGCAATGTCGATGTTGTAGACTCTTCCACCTTTTTTTCTCGCATTACGATGTCCGGTCGATTGGCTCGGATGTGATGGTCCGTCTGGATAGTAACATCCCAATATAAGATGTAATCTTCGTTTTCTAAAACGGACATTGGAATGTATCTATAGAAAGGTATCCATTCTCTTAAGAGTCCTAGGTTTAGGGAAAGCTATTGATGTATAATTTCCGCCATACCATTATGCCTGTGCGTATATTCTCTTTGTGCCATTACGCGACAACCATCAATAATATGCTCGATGGATTCGTTGGTATCTCCACATAATCGGCACCGGTCAACCATGTCTTGATGTAGCTCGTGTTTGCGATAATTTCTGGTGCTGACAACCCTGTCCTGTATCGCAATAACGAATCCTTCCGTTTCTGGATACAGGACGCCCTTTCTCAGCCAAATATTGGATGTCTCATTATCCACTTCATGTTGATCTAACGTTTTGGGGTACTCGCCGTAGATGGCTTTCGGTCTCCATTGAGTTTCTAATTCCTCTATGGCTTCTGCCCTGGTTCTCAAAGCCTCCTTTGAGGACAAATTCAAGGGCGTGTAGTCAAGATCAGCTTTACAGATGGTGTTGTAAAGCGTAACATCTCGCTTGCTGTTAAAATAGTCTCGCAACTTATATTCACAAGTTATGTGACTCGCATAGTTTCCTGACATCTACAATGCGAACATTTAATCGTTCGAGGTCGGTGTTCGACCATTTGATGAGCCCAAAGGAGTACGTGAAGACAGGGATAGTATAGGTGTTGATTGCCCTGATCTTGTTTGTCGAATTAAGAGAACTCTTTAGAACCAATCTGAGTCTTGTACTAAAGGCAGTCGTTAGGTTTTTCTCAACTATCGTATGCTGAATACCCTTAGATTTCGAGAATACCCAGGTATTTATATGACTCCCCCTCGGCCATTGCCTCGATGTCATTTTTGAAATCGTTCTCTTGCTCTGCGGTCCCTAATTCTCCTCTGGTTAAATGCACCGATCTGCATTTATCTAGTCCGAATTTCATGTGGATATCATTGGAAAACTGCTTTGTGATATCGATCACTTGCTGCAGTATAGAAGATGGGTCACTTGATGCCCATCCTCGTTATCATGTATTCGGAACCCATGGGACATGCTATTGTTTTGCTCAGTGGGTTCAACGCTTAACAGAACCATAATGCACTGAAGGAGTCACCTTAGAATATACTCGTCGTAATGCGTATTGATCCAGTTATTCTTAATTGTCCATGATCAAAATACTTGATTCTTGTACCCCAAAGCATCATCGCACGACTTAGGAAGTCAATGACGCGTCGTCAAATTTTGTATATTTTTAAGACTTCAAGCAAATAGTCATTTGGTACGGAAGGAAACGCTTGTTTGTAGTCAATGTATGCAATGTGCCAGTTTCTTTGATGTTTACGAGCTTGCGTCATGGCAACAGCGTCTATAGTTACTAGATCTTTACTGCCTCGCGAGTTATACGAGTTATACGTAGTAGTACCCTGGAGCATAAAGCCTGGCATCAGATCTGGTTGTTCGATGATCTTCTGAAAACACCATGCCAACGCAGGATGCACCCTAGTCAGGTACTTGTACCAGAATTTGTGCACCATATCCGGACCGGGAGCTTTCCAGTTACTTGTCCTTTTTAGAACCGTTGAAACATGTAAAGCTGTAATGTTGGTCAACTCCATTTCAGGGTTATTGCTAGCTCCTGCCTTCTCTAGTTGGAAGCACGCAGAGTTTAAATTGCTTCTGCCAGTTTTCCCCCAAACACCCGACCAATAGTTAGTCATGTATTCCAGTTGAAGCACTTTAGTGTCTTGCTGGTTTTTTTGCTTTACACTCAGTTCACGATAGAACCTTCTTTCATCTGTCTGAAAGGTTTGATTTTGTTGCCTTCTTGCCCTACTTTTCTTGTAACGACGCAGTCTAGCAGTCAGAACATCAAGTCTTTGCCGTTGGGCGCCTATAATCTCATCCAATATTGCTGGTGTTGATGTCTCGATGTACCGAGGGTGGATGATTTTAGTAACATGGTGTATCAGCTATCTGGTTCTATTTCCTTTTTTATATTGAGTCAGTCGACCCAATTTGCACCTTACTTTGCTGACATCCATATCCAACCTGATCTTCCATGGTGGATCTCGCTCCCTTTCTGTAGCAAAGACTGCATTTGTAGGCTTAGTTTTGCGCCTTAACGTTCTAACGGTTGCCACAGCTGCACAGTATACAAGAGTTTACACCTCTAACGCAGTTTGTGTTGCATTCAACTGCATAGGTAAAACCTTGCTGTTCAGGTCTTCTATTAGTGCACGCAGATCATTTGTGATGTTCATTTTGGGCAGAGGATGCCTTTGAATTGGTTCTACATGTCTGAACTCTCGTAAATCATGACCAAAATTCCTTTCAAGGTGCTGTAGATTTTCTGGGATTTCGCTGTTCAGATCATCATTATTAATGTCCGGATGTGGTTGTAGTGGATCCGGTACTTGATGTTCATTATCCCTAGCACCTATGCCTTCAGCTTCAATCAGGTCTTCGTATTCCACTTCTTCCAAGGGAAGTTCATCAATAGAAAGCTGATGTTCCACTTCCATTTCGATGGCAGCTATTTCAACAGCCGAAAGCAATCTGTTTACAGATATTGAGCGTTTTTGATCTGCTAGATTCTGCTCTTTTATTCAAAACAAAGTAGATTAATCAGTTGCAATATCAAATATCTTTCTCAGATCCAGTAAATTTAGTAAAAATTGTAACATCACCGGAGAAGAGTGTTGAATGCATAAAAAACTCCTTCGATTTGACTACTTGAATTAAGATAAATTTGAACACGTAGAACGCATGATAATTAATCATGCAGATAGATTTCAAATTCCGGGAGAATCATTAGAACCTACAGGTGTGCTCATACATACAATACCCACAACAGATAATTGCCCAATACATATCAGGGGATACAAAATCTCCCCCGCTCAAAAAGAAAAACTTCCGCGACAAGTTGAAGAATTGTTAAATAATGTATATATTTCTATACCTCAGGCTCATTCAGTTAAGAGGAAAATTTATAAAACCTCCCTAAATACGATAATTTTGAAGAAATCCTAGAAAATGATGATAATTTTGAAGAAATCTTAGAAGAAGAATATTTTGAAGAAATCCTAGGCAAAGAAAAATTCCAAGAGGAAAATCTCGAAGAAATCCAAGAAGAATTGCAAGAATAAAATCTCCAAGAAAAATTACAAAAAGCAAATCTCGAAGAAATACAAGAAAATGTCCAAGAAAATTCACAAGCGAAAAGTTAAAAAATATTGAACCACTCTATATATTCAATTTTAAATCCATCTTTATATAACTCAAAAAAAAAGAATTGTAGTCGAATGCCGCGATCAATTAACTATGAGAAAATATAACTACGCATATGTAATCTCCACTGAGGGCAGTTCTCGCAATAACGGATCTAAATCACTAGCAAGAAGCGAAACTTCACACAAATTCAGTAAACTACAAAAAAAGGAATAGCAAAAGAAATTTAAAAAAGTAAACAGTATCACTTTGCTCTTCCCGTCAGAGACAATGTCAAAGAAAATCTTTCTGCCACTCTAGACAGCATTAAATTACCAATACATTGCTTACACTCTATTGTTGCATGATTAAATTTAAAATCAATAAGGGTGAACTTCCGAAAAGGGTGGACCTCCGATTTTCTTCGGGCTCCTTATGCTTATGTATTTTGACGCGCTGATTACAAATATGATAGTTAAAATTTGGCGCAAATTTGATTTTCATAGTGAAAACCATAAAAACCCCACAAAAATCATGGTTTTTTGCATGTATCTCAGTAATTATTCAAAATTCAAAAAAATGTTTTGAATAAAAGTTGTAGATCTCCTCGAAATACACATTTTATGTTTTGAGAATTTTTTTATACGAGTGATGATTTCCGAGAAAAACAGTAGTAAATCGATTTTCATGTTAAAAAATTAATAAAATACATAAGTCTGTACGTCCATTAGTTTCGGCTTGATACTTATGTATTTTGACGAGCTGATTATGAATATGATAGTGAAAATGGGCGCGAATTTTATTTTCTTGGTGAAATCATAAAAAAACATAAAAATGATGGTTTTTTGGGCTCAGCTCAGCTGATATGTATTTTGAAGAGCACCCCTGTGACTTTTTACAAAAATAATGTAAGGTCGTACCCCTACCCCTTTTCCAGCACCGCGTGGGGGGCGGGAAGGCACCCCTGTGTCTGATTATAAAAATATTATAAGATCGTACTCCTACCCCTTTTCCAGCGCTTCGCGGGGAGCGGGAAGGCACCCCTGTGACTGGTCACAAAAATGTTATAAGATCGT
>CAKNWT010307214.1:0-13205 GCA_932066315.1 Andricus coriarius | reverse complement strand
TAATAAAAATGTATATCCTTACTTCAAAATTAATATAATATACATTTAATATTTTATTACGATATATAGACAATCAATCTGTAACATTTTTTCCAAAAAACACAAATTAATGAAGAAAACACTAACTAATATATAACGTGAAGTAGTTGAAAATTCTAAGTTGAATTTTTGAATTCAAATAACTTTTGTTTAAAACAACCGATTTCCCTTTAAAAAAATACCCTATTATTGTTCAAATATTTTTAATCTTTGTTGAAATCTAATGATTTTTTATTATCAGTAGGCAATTTTAGTCGAAAAAAAAACTAATATCACATAACAAAATATTGCTTAAAACTATAAATTCTCTTTTAAACCTAATATTTTTTATTCAAAATAACCGATTTCTAGTGAAATATGTTAACATAACCTTAAATTGTTCCATGATTGAACAATCTTCGTTTTTAATCTCTAACCCGATTTTCAGTATAAAACGCCAACAAAATCAAAAATAATGAAATGAATTATTCTGAATGATAATCTGAAAAACATTATGATTTTAGAAATCAAAAATACTAATTTTCAACCAAAAAACTCTGACATAATATAACAAAGAATTGTTCCAAATTGCAAAACTTTTTTGAAATGTAATGATTCTTGTTAAAAATACCAATTTTCGGTGAAAAACGTTAACATAACCTTAAATTGTTCAAAAATGTTTAATCTTTTTAAAATCTATATCGATATTTTTGGTTAAAACCATTAGCTTAACCTACAATTATACAAACATTTTTTATCGTAGTTGTAATCTAATGATTTTTGTAACAAAAATCCCGGTTTCCGGTGTAAAGAACGAAATTAACCTAAAATTGTTGAAAAAAGATGACTCTTCTTTAAACTGTTGGAAATATAATTTTTTTAATTAAAAATACCAATTTCCGACGAAAAAGACTAAAATAATCCGAAGTTGTTAAAAGATTCTAAATCTTGTTCACATTTTTATGATTTTTATAGAAAAATAGCAATTTTTGGTGAAAAGCATGAACATAACCTCAAATTGTTAAAAAATTGTAAATCTTCTTTAAAATCTATATTAATATACTCCATGAAAGCCGCTAGCTTAACCTACAATTGTACAAAAAAATTTATTCTTTGTTGAGATCTAATAACTTATTTTTACCATTTTTACTAAAAATGCCGATCCCCGGTGTAAAACACGAACATAACCTCAATTTTTTAAAAACGTGTGAATCTTATTTAAAATATATTTATTTTTAGAAATACAAATTTCCGACTAAAAATACTAAAGTAATCCGAAGTTGTTAAAAAATTCTAAATCTTGTTCAAATTATAATCATTTTTATTTTAAAATGCCAATTTTTCATGTGAGACGCTAACTTAACCTAAAATTGTTAAAAAATTATAAATCCTCTTTAAAATCTAATGATGGTTGAAATAAAGATGTCAATTTTTGACGAAAAATAATAACATAATCCGACTTTGTTCAAACTTTTAAATTTTATTATTTTAAGCAAAAAAAATGTGGATTCAAGTCTAATAATTTTTGATAAAAATATCCATTTTCGGTTAAGAAAAGCCAACATAACCTACAGTTGTAGGAAGATTGTAAATATTCTATGAAATACAATAATTTTTTATTGAAAATACTAATAATTTCTGACAGAAAGCACTAACATAGCATAACATAACATTGTTCAAAATTCGAAATCTTCATCGAAATCTAATGCATCTTGTTAAAATAACCGCTTCCTAGTGAAAATCCTTCATATAAACTGAAAATATTTGAAAATTGCAAATTTTATTCGAAATATAATAATTTTTCTTTTAAAATATAAATTTTTGACGTAAAACGCTAACGTTACCTAAAATAAAATTTAAAAAAAGTCCATTTTGTGTAAAAAGGCTAAAAAATACGAAAAACGTAAATTGTTGAAAAATGTTTAATCATCGAAATCTAAAAATGTTGATTGAAAGTGCCCATTTATGATGTAAAACGCGAACATAATCTAAACATTCAGAAATTCTTAAATAATAAAATAATAAATAAAATTTTTAATTGATTATATTTGGGAATTATATAATATGGATATTTTCCTACGTCGGTAATTTTATAGTATCGGATATTTTATAATGTCAATAATTTTATTTCGGGAATTATCTATTATCGGGTCTTTTCAAATTCAGTAATATTAAAAACGGTCAGGAGTTTTTCAATTTTCAAATTTAAAATTGTTGGTAATTTCATGATTTCTGGAATTTTCTATTTTCATTATTTTCATTTTCAGGATTTTTCAGTCGTAGCGATATTAACCGATTTCAAATTTTTTTTAAATTTTCTTCGGGTGCCAACTAACAAATTTTTTTCTCTTTTTCCAAACAATTCAATAAACTTTAGAATTTTCATTTTCATGATACCGAAAATTTATAAAATCAATTATATAACGAATCTAATCAATTAAAAATTTTTATTTGCAACGCAGAAAGATTTTAAAAACTCATTTTTGTGACCTAAAGAAAAATATTGAATTATGTAGTAAAAAAATGTCATTTCAAACAAACCAAAAATCCGTTTTTTGAAAAAAAATGGTTTTTGAAAATATTTATCGAAAGCACCTAGATTTGATAATTTTGTCTCTAAAAGGACATTTTCAAGTTTAAAGAAAATCAGGGTAGGCATATTTTGGAAATCGAGTTTTCAACAAAAAAATTAAATTTTTTCGTTTAGAAACATGAAATATGACTGTGAACAAAATGTTGAAATCAATGGAAACCATACAGTGATTACTCGACGAAATTTTTTTGTTTTAAATTCGGATAATAAAAAAAAAACATCCAGCAGTTAATACTTTCTTAGTGATTTTACATCTTCAAAAAGTCTTTTTATTGCTCCACTACAAAATGTCGTTATTCATAAACCCCGCTCTCATCCCAGAAAGCCTCCCCTAATTAATAAGTTCCAAAGAATAAAATAAAGGACCAAGTAGGTAGGAAGATAATAATTTTATAATTATTTGACAGCCTAGAAAATTCATAAAAATAGTCTTTTGAAGAATTATGGTAGTGAAAAACCCCATGGTGACTCCTGAAACCCACCCCTAATGACAAACGATTTTTCGAAATTCGGAAAATGGAAAAAATGACTCAGGAGTTAATACTTTCTTAGTGACTTAAGTCTTAAGATCTTAAAAAATTCTCCTTATTGCTCCTTCGAAGAATGGTGGTGTTCAGAAACCCCGCTCCCACCCCCAAAACCAACCTCTAATTAATAAATTCAACACAAAAAAAAACGAAAAAGTAAGCAGGAAGTTAATAATTTTATGCATATTGCATAGCCTAGAAAATGCTTTAAAATAATGTTCCCGAAGAATGATGGTGGTAAGAAACTCCCTAGTAACCTCTAAACCCCACCCCTAATATTAAGCTATTTTTCAAATTATTATGAAGAATGATTATATCGGCATTAGGGTCTTACGAGTATATTTTATTACAAATTAAAACGTGCATTCCATAAAGGTTAAAATTGGCAAACGTTTCGACCACGGATAGGGGTCCTCCTCAGTGCCAGATATTTAATTGAAAAAATAAACTTAAAATTAAATCTTAGAAAAATTGCATGCAACTTAGCACTTCTATGACGTGCAGCTCCTCTCTCTCTCCCTTTCTCACTCCGTCGCTTTCCCTCTTCGCCTATCTCGCTCTCATTTGAAAAATCGACATAAATAAAAAATTTAATACTTTCTTACTGATTTCACATCTTAAAAAATTCTCCTTATTGCTTCCCGAAGAAAATTCTATTCAAAAACCCCGCTCCCATCCCCAAAAACAACCCCTAATTATTCGGTTCCAAAAAATCAAAAAAAATCCTATACTAAACAAATAAGTAGACAATGTTTTGAAAAAATCGATGATGTAACGTTCTGGCTTTTGTGAGTCCGGCATAAAATGCACCAGATTGTGAAAGTCTTTTATTGCAAAAATTAAAGAGCATTAAATAATGAGATTTAATAGAAATAAAAGGGAGACGCGTTAGGAATAATGACGGACCCAATAATAATAGTCTGATGATAATTAATATCGCTTTGGTAAAGCGAGATCCCTCATAATTTTTCATTGGACTCGATTTGTCTCGCCGAAAAATAAAATTTGCATAGACATAAGTGCACGCGATTTTTTATGATCGTTTAGCACCTCGTCCCTCGAGTATCCTATTGTCTAGTTCCGTAGTTATCTGCCGGGTCACAGGCATCGAGTTAATCCATTGTCACCGGGCTTGGAAACTTTATGTAAATTCCTCATTAATGACCGGGTGGCAAGAGGATGTTCAACGCGACTCGGAGATATTAATGAAAGGGGCCATGATAAAAGACGTAACCCCAAAAAAGACAAATCAGACAATCATTGTATAATAAATTATAATTAAAAACGAACTCGACGACTTTTGAGGTGATAATTGCAACCAAGGAAAACCTTTTTACGGATTTAGGTAGCGAAGGGATGATAAGTAGCGGAAAATTAAAAATTTAATTAAGCCAGTATAGATTATGGGCAAAAGCAAAACTCATTTTAGAAATATTATTATTTAACCGCATTTTGCGTATAGGAAACAATTATTGTGGTCCAAAAAGGCATGAGCAATTTTCTTTCCGAATTTCCATTTATATCGCCCCCAAATTTGTTCTAATTTACAAAAAAATACATTCGGTTTTAGGGTTTCGTAGCCCCGGGTATAAACCCTTATAGTTTTTGGTCGGATTTATCTCCGTCCGTCGTAATTTTTTCCCAGAAGGGTAAGTGAGGGGATCTCACAACCCACAAATGACAACTCATCACTCATCACTCACAACTCATGACTCACACCTCACAACCATACCTGACCACTCACAAATTACAGATCACAAAGGGAGGAGAAGTTGGGAAAATAAGGGGAGGGGAAGGGAGGCAAGTATAGGAATTGAGGAGATAAGCAGAAGAGGAAGAAAGGAGAAATAAAGAAAGGAAAAGTAGGAGTCTTGAGGGGAAATAAGTGTAGGGGAAATATGAGAAGTGATGGTAAAAGAGGGGTGGGCAAGTAGGGGAAGTGAGAGGAACGGAACAAGAAGAGGCAATGGGAAATATGGATGGAAGTGTGGCGAGGGGGGTGTAGATGAGGAAGAAGTTGGAGAAGGGAGGGGAAAGGACGGTTTAAGTGTGGGGAGGAGAAGGAAAAGTAGTGGAGGATAATATAGGGGAATTTGGAGGGAGTAGGGGTGGAAAAGTGTGGGAGGGAGGTATAAAGGACTTATTTACGTCTTAATGTGTTTCGAAACCCTTTTTGTATGCGCAAGGCGTATACTTTTTTTTTTGCAAAAATGATATTAAGAGATTTCGCAAGCCCCATGAAATTTACCACGTATTTCCCATAAGAAAAAAGACGTTTTTTCTCAATTTTATTTAGAATCGTCAATATTAAACGATTCGAGTTAAAACTCAACCATTTTCTTCACAATTAGACATAGAATACGAATCAACAATTCCATTTTTAATATCACCCCCATAAGTATATTTTATAGGATCCTAAAAAACTCCAGTAAGTGAAAAAATGAGTTTTGCGAGTTTTTGGCGTTAATTATAGTCTTTTTCCGGTTTTTAATACAAATTGTTTGTATTTAAAAAAATACTACTTTTTAATAATAATTTTATGTTTACACGTTTGTTTAAACTATTCATTATTGTTCATAGCAATTTTCTCTTAGTATAGAGTAAGAAAGTCCCGGATTATTCCGAATTTTTCAATTATTCAGTTAGAGCAAAGCAGTAATAAATTAAATTTAACAAAAATAATTATTTAAGCAATTTATTATTATTTATAATAATATTCTCTTACAAAAATGCTAGTAAGTTGCAGTTTTTCTAAACTTTTCTACTTTTTGTCCATTTTCCAATTAGAATGAGGTCACAATTTATTTAAGTTCACAAGAATAATTTTGTAAACAATTTATTATTATTTTTAATAATATTTTCTTTGAATAATGTTACAAAGTTACGTTTTTTTTTGAAATTTTTAACTTTTTATACACTTTTCACTTAGAGTGAGATAAGAATTAATGCAATTTAGCAGAAACAATTGTTTAAACAAATTACTATTGTTTATAATATCTTCTCTATTATTTATGCTATGATACTTGCTGTTTTTTCTGAAATATTTTACCTTATGAAATAATATTTAATGCAAGTTACCAAACATAATTATTCAAACAATTTATTAATGTTTATAACTATCTTCTTTAAGAGTAAGGCTAGAAAGTTGCAGGTTTCTCCGAAATTTTCCGCTTTTTTTTGACATTTTAGTTGAAAACAAATAATCACTATTAATATTAATATTTATTTAAATGAAAAGGCTCTCAGTAACCACTGCAAGAAAAATTCATATTTAATATGATCCGTATAGAAAATTTGAAGAATATTTTAAGTATCTGTTTTATGAAAATAATATAAAAGTGTGAATAAATAAATATGAAAAACATGTATTTTCACAAAATCAAAAAGAGATTTATTTAAAAATGATTCTCTCATGTTTATTTATAAGCATTATTAACTTTATTCACATATTTACATCTTTATATTACATATTAAAAGAAAATGTTAATTCAAATGTAATTTAAAAAATTTTTTATTACAATTTTTTAAATTTATATAACCTATATTTACATTACATATTTATATTATTTTGTTATTATATTTTATACAGATATTTGAAATATTCCTCAAATTTTTTATATGGATCGTATTAATTGTTAATATTCCTTAAAGTAGTTACTGAGAGCCCTTTTACTTAAATAAATATTAACTAAAATCAAATAAAGATATATTAATAAAAACAAAATATTAAATAAAAATTAAACATTGAATAAAAATTGAATGATTTTATATGATATATAAAGGGTGACATTTAAAGTGAATGGAAAGGTTTCTCTATAAAAAAACTTTTCTGATTATAGTATTAACAGAGTTATAAATCACCAAAACAGATGGTAGTAAAGAAATAATGCCCCATATATTAAAGGGCTTCTCATTTTAAATTTGCCATTATTAGAAGTTTTAAAAATTTATGAATAAAATTTTTTATAATTTCAAGTTTAAATACTATAAATTCGGAAGAGTTTCGATGGTTTGATTTTGTAGGTAAGTATTTAATACTTAAATTGATGATTCTTCCAATTTTAAATATTTTTATTTTAATGACCTGAAAAAATGTTTTATAACCGGGAAAAGACCAAAAATGTATTTTTGATACTATAGGCCATCCTAAAATATTTATATTGAGAATTTCACTGCCAAGTAAGAAACTTCTGGTGCGCACAGTGCACGAATCATAATTACTATTATTAATTAATTTTTAATTGTAAAATAGCAAAACACTATCTTTATTTCACATATGTTACTTTTAAACGGTTTTGAATTTCTACAGACCCTCTACCAAACATATTTTCCGCTGATTGTTAAGTGTTATTCATTTTTTCATAAATTTAAAAAAGACGCTTAAACAAAAAAGGCTTTTTCTCTTTCTGAAACGAAATCCAACAATCGAAATTTTTTAAAATAAGTTTAAATCGTTTCAAAATATGTTAACCATTTTGCATTAAAAAATGTATTATTATGGATTTTTGAATTGTTTATTTATTTAACATTATAAAATAAGAAACTTTGCGCGCGTGCACTTAGGGCTAGTATCTTATTATGGGTGATTGGGAACATTGGAAGGTCGTTAAATTTAAATACTTTTTTTCTGCCAATCATTTCTCGCAGAGACATTAGTGGAAAAGACGACACATTTGAAAGGAATGAAGAGATAAATCTTTGTCTTGATCACCAAAAAAAAATCCCTTTGGATGAGACCTCACTTTAAAATGACTAAATTCCGAAACCTTCTGTTCTAAAATTGTGATCCGCCCCGATCCGCCTTTTAACGTCAGGTTGGTATTCTTGATAGGAATCTTGTCAGTTTACGTGGGTTAGTTAACTCAATGACGTACTGAAGTTTTGACACCTGAAATTTCCAGGTGTTTAAACACTAACTTTTGATTTAAAATTTCATAATTAAACTTTTGTTCTTTAAATAGCTATGTACTAAAAAATTAAAATCCCCGAATGCTTCGAATTTTGATGCTTCAATTTTAAATACTTCGATTTTCTCTGATTTTACAATTTGAAAAACTAAATAATTATATGTTGGAAGCAAAAATTAAAACAAGATTTGTGGTAGCAAATCGCGGACAAATGCAAATAATTTTTTTAAAATACCGCAAATCTATTTTATCGCGAGCAGTATGGATTTCCAATTTTTGTTGGGTTGTTGACGCAATCCTTGACCGATTTCAGTAAAACTTGGCTGATAGCCATAAAACGCAAAAACTGTATGAATTATGCAAAAAATTGAACTTGGTTGAAGTCAAAAATGTAAAATTTGCACTCTGGAAAGCTCTAAAAAATCGAATTTTTAATCGATGACAATTTCTACAGACAAACCTATAAAACCGGCTGACCTACCAACTGGACATGCACGGCATCATTGTTAGGATAGCAAAAAAATTTTTTGCCCCTATTTTTTTTATTTAGTAACAAATATTTTTACAATTTTTTATAAATTAAAAAAAAATGAGTTACGTAAAAGCCAATGACAGAAAGCTCAATGATAAAAAAAATCAATGACAGAAAACCACTTAGAACAATATTTGGCTTCATATAAAGAGAGTTCTAGGATTACTTCGGAAATATTACACATAATGTAAAATTTTATATATTGACTGAAATATTAAAATAGATTTTTGTTATTTCATAGTATCTATCAACTGAAATAATAAAAAAGATATCCGAAGACAAAATTTTTTATAATTGATAAAAATGTATATCTTAACTTCAGAACTAATATGCCTATAATATTTTTGCGAAATCAACTGACAATCAAACCGTTGCATTTTTTTTTTTTGAAAATATTAATTTTAGACCAACACTAACATAATGCAATAGAAAATTGTTTTATTATTTTCAAGAAATCCAATTTTCAAATTTTTTATAGATTAAAATATTTATTTAATAAATTCTCATGTAAAATTATGTAAATATTACATTTTTAACACAAAATTCGCTTTTTTTCTTGAATTAATAAAAGTTAGAAATGGTATTTTCAATTTTTGTCATTTTTCTACAGTTTAATTTTTAAAGGTTGAATTTTTAACTGTTGAAAATTCAAGAAATTTTACAATTGAATGCACACCAAAATAACCTAAGGTTTTTAAAAATTGTAACTATTCTTTCAAATCAATTTTTTTTTAATACTAATAGTTACCCTCACAACAAAATGATATCCTTGGCATATCCCTAGGATATCTCGGCAGGATATGTGATATCCTGAAAAATGTCCCATAAATCTCCCAGGATATCCGTGGCATGTTCCAGGGATATCGAGATTTCCGCTCCGGAGGATATCGTGACAGGATATCCTGACGATATCCCGTACGGGATGTCCATAGGATATCCAAATACTATAGTAAAATGTCCCACGAATATCCCGATATTAAAATAAAAAATCCTTCTGATATTCTAATATATTAATAGTGGGTTTCCATTCAAAAAATAAAAAGGAATATAATAAGAACACCAATTTTATTGCTTTTAAGAAATTTTTAATGTATATTTTACATTATAATATATATGTGAAATATGTATGAAAGCTCGCTGGAGGTTAGATTTGTATCCGCGGATATCTCTGTAGCAATGGATAAAACTCATGAAAAATTTGATACAATTTTTAATGTTCATTTAATTAATTAATTGTTTCATGTTTTACATTAACTTTTTATTATTACCTATTTCAATTTTATTTATATTACTATTTGAAAAGCAAACCTTCCATCCACTGTTCAGCGATCACTATTTCTGTTTTAACTAATTGCTTTTATTTTTGATTTCATTGCATAAAAATATTTGTTCATTACTTTTGTTACTTTGATTGTTACTTTGTTTGTTACTTTGATTATTTTTTGATTTGATTTCTATTGTAAACCCGATTAAACTTGTTAAACTATACAATTATACATTTTGTGCACTTTTGAGGTTAAGTTGACTGTAATGTAGAAAAAGCCGAAACTTCTGATCTTTTTAAACCTTCAGCTTGCATGCATGAATTCATTGAAATAAATGCATATAGAAAAGCAAAATAAATACACATACCCATACAATATTATCTAAATTTAAACACGGAACAAACAAATAATCACCTCAAAATTCTGACACTTAAAATAATTTTGCAAATAGAGTCAAACGACCTATATGGTCAACAACAAATCACAAGTGTTGAAAAAAACCAGATTGACATACTATCTTCGATTATTATTTGTAGCTCCAGGAAAATATTTTTTGTGAAATATTTATGCGAGTTTGTTTATTTAAAGCACAGAGAACATAAATTATTTGCAAAGGGTAAATATATGAATTTCCAGGATTAAAAAAATTGTATAATTACGATATCTTGGGGACATCCTTGGCATATCTTGCATTTTAAATATGGGACATCGTAAGAATATTCTAGGATGTCCCGAATTATGGAATTTGAGATATCCCGGACTACAAAAATTGGGACATTGATGGGATATCCTCAGCATATTCTGAGATATCTTTGGGACATTCCACGGATATCGAGATTTCCGCCCCGTAGGATATCATTCGTGATGTCCCTGGGAACTCCTGGGATATGCCTGAGATATCGTGGGAGCTAAATGGGATATCTCACCGATATACCTTGCTGTGAGGGTAACGGTAGAAAACACTTACATTACGTAAGAATCAATTATTACAAATAGTACATTTTTTTAATTTAATGACTTTATGTAAAATAACCGATTTCATGTCTAAAAGGTTATCATAACCTAAAATTGTTTGGAAATTATAAATCTTCTTTAAAGCCTTTATTGAAAACCGCTAGATTAAATTACAATATTGTACAAAAAAATCTTTTTTTTTAATCTCATGATTTTTTACTAAAAATACCGATTACTGGTGGAAAAACGCCAAACTAGCCTAAAATTGTTGAAAATTTGTGAACCTCTTTTGAAATCTAATTTTTTTTAAATTAAAAATACCAATTTCCAATGGAAAACGCTAACCTAAATCAAAATTGTTTAGAAAATCTAAATTTTGTTCAAATCATAATTATTTTTCTTTCAAAATACCAATTTTCAATGTAAAACGTCAACGTAATCCAAAATTTTTTTTAAGTTATGAATCTTCTTTGAAATCAAATGATTTTTTAATTTCAAAAAAGTGCATTTCCGACAAGAAATACTAACAGAATCCAAAATTGTTCAAGCTTGTAAATTCTATTATTTTAAATAAAAATCGTTGGATTTAAATCTAATTTTTTTTTAAGGTGAAGTGTATCATACCTCAAAAGGCAACTTTTTCATATGGTATTATTGAGTATACACTTGATTACCTATGTTTCTGTATTTGTTTCGAAAATTCACAAAATGCAATGCACTATAATATTTTATTTTATTTAAAACTTTTATAATTTCTTTAAAAATATTTGATACAAATGATATAGCTATACATTCGTTCTTATAATCAAAAAATAGGAAGATGAAAATCCGATATGATTTAGTGTGAACAGTGACACAGAAGAAAAAAATATTTTTCTCTTAATATATATGCTTATAAAATTTAATTTATAAATCAAATATAATTTTATGTAGTAATAAAATTTGTGGCTTCTGATAAAAGTATTGCATTTTTTTTTCTTTTTTGTTCATTAGACTGATATTTTTAAATAAAAAAAATCCCCTATTTTCCCTATAAATAAACTTCTGAACCACTGTGATCCCTGTAATTGATTTGATGGGTTTACTTGTGGTCCTTGAAAAAGGTTGAAAGTGCTACGTTTTAATAGTTTTATAGAGTGAAAATTTAAAATTTTTGACTTTATTAAGCCTAATTCTTTACAAAATTCAAAGTTTTGCATTCTAAGGCTCTAAGTTAAGTTTCATTATGATCAGTTAAGAATTGCGCCGTAATTGCAATCAATCCAATCTCTAATCTAATTTGGTACCGCAAATCTTGATTAGAGGAATCCAGCAGGCACCAAGAAATTTGATTATGAAAGAGATATGGTAAAGCTGGTCTCAAAGGTTTTGTAACACGTGACACTTCTCTCATAAAAAAATGTTAATTCAATATTATCAAAACAAAAAAATGTAGCATGTGCATTTTCAACCTAATAGTGGAATTTTTAAGCCAAAAAGACGAATTTTTAGAAGACAGTTGAATTTTCAACCCGAAAAGTTGAATTTTCGACAATAAAGATCATTTTCAATCCAAAGAGATCCATTTCTTTCGAAAGAAGTCGACTTTTTCTCAAAATAGTTGAATCCTCAACCAATAAGATGAATTTTTAATTAAGAAGTTTCATTGTATGCCCAAGTGAATTTTTAAAACCATTTGTAGCAAATTAGCCTGAAAATCAAATGTTTTATAAAACAGTTAAAATTAAACCAGAAAAACAAATTTTTAGTCAGAAAATTTTTAACAAAATAAATGAATCCTCAACGAAAAAGGTGAATTTTAAACGAAGCAGATTAATTGTTTACCCAAGTGAATTTTCAACAAAATTACAACAAATTCATGTTAAGAAATCAAATTTTTTTAAATATAGTTCACTTTGAACCGAAAAACATGTTAAACTAGCTGAATTCATCTAAAATAGGAGATTTTTCAACAAATTAGTTGAATCCTAAAAAAAAATTCAACAAAATACATGGATTTTCTACCAAACAGTTGAATTTGGAAGTGATGAAGACAAAAATTTTAACTAAAAATGGAATATCTACATTTTCAGATTTAAAAAAAATTATTTTCACACAAAGAAAACGATTTCGACTACATTTTCAACCATACAGTTTAATTTTCAACCAAATTGTGGAATTTTCAAGCCAAAAAGATGAACTTTCTACAAAAAAATTAAATCTTTAACCCCAAAATATTCATTTTCAACAACAAAATTAATTTTATATTTAAGTTTATTTTCGTCAATCAATTTACATCTAAATACTTAAGTTTTCAACTAAACTGATGAATTTTGAACAACTAAAAAAAAAAGAATTTTTCACAAAGTAGTTTTATTTTAAACCAAGCAGTTTATATTTTTAACCAAATAAATCTAATTCTTTAAAAAA
>CAKNWT010307211.1:10415-25100 GCA_932066315.1 Andricus coriarius | reverse complement strand
AATTTATGAGTAGTTAGGGGGCTGAAAAACACTTTTTGCGGTTTGCGGATTCTAACAATGGGTTTAAAATGTATTTGCTCAATAGTAGTAAGTCCTCCAAATTTTACTTCGATAAAATAATATCTTCTCATTTATGTATAGATTTTAAAATATTCATTTTGATAAATTAAACAAGATTTTACGATGTGTTGAAAAATTATCTTGAATTTTTAAGGGGTACAGTTTTATTTAGTGAATAATAGTATAAAATTAGAAAATCCACAAAAAAATTTTGCTCAGGTTAGAACTTTCTTAAAGTTCAAAATAAATTAGTTTTTTGGATTCTGTCAACTGCACAGTTTTTTTAAAAAAAGTTTAATATTTTGTGCTTAACATTCCTTTAGCGTGAATCAGAGGAACAAGAAATTATTTTGCTATCTTATAAAAAAGATTTCCTCGAGTTTTTCGTGATATGCAAGATCTAAAAATTGATCAAAAAATTATGAAAACAATTACATGTTTCTATGATCACAGCTGAAGAAATTTCAAGCACGACTTTTTAAAAAATGTTCAGAACAATATGCTGTTAATACAATCCAAAAACCTCGTTTCTTCCAGTATTAAAAAAGTTCTAACTGAAAAACAAATTTCGTTTTTTATTCTCTAATTTTGTATTATTATTTACTACCAAAAACTGTACCTACAAAAAATTAAACACTATTCTTTGGCCGATAGGATATTTTTCTTCATTTTCAGAAGATATTACCTGATTGAAATACAATTTGGATGGCCTCCTACTAGAGTAGAGCGAAAAAACAAAATTTTCAGATAGGTCTGGGGAAGGGAGTGCTCAAAAGTTGATGTTACCCTCCAGTAAGAAGCCCTTGGAAGTGTTTTGTGATCAACTAATATCTTCATACAGTCGGACCTCGAAATAAGGTCCAAATTCAGAAAGTTCACATATTTCGAGGGTGGTTGGATTCGCTAATAACGAATCTGGAGTCAGAATTTAAAAATTCGAAATAGCGAACACAATATGGCTGCGGAAATATAAAAGTCTTTACTTATTTGGCTAAAACTAGTTTGTCGGTTGTTTTAGGGTCGCTAATTACAAATCCGGAGTCAAAGTTCAAGCATTCAAAATGGCGCACCCACTATGGCTCGCGGATCACAAATCCGAGGTATAAATGTAGATTTTCGGTATTACATTTGTAAAGAAGTAAATTTAAATTATTGTGCTACATTATACGAAACACACTAAGATTGCTGTAGCCAAAATACAGGCGTTTTAATGCGATGGTAGGTTTATCTGCTTGTAAATGGAATACCAAAGGCCTAAATGTAGACATCGGATTCGTAATCAGCCATCTCAAACATCCCCAAGTAAGCAGTTTCAGTGAAATACGTTTTAATTTTTAAATTTTCGTTGCCATATTGGGTCGCTCATTTTAAATTTAAAAACTTATACTCCAGATTGATAATCAGACACATCGAAATTTGACCCCAGATTCATACTCAGCTACCCCAAATACACCCAAATAACTATTTTGAGCCAAATCCAGCGTAATGTTACATTTTTTCCGCCATATTAGGTCCACCATATTGAATTTAAAAGTTCGGACTCCAGATTCGTATTTCGCAAGTTTAAAATCCTCCGAGTAACCATTTTCAGGTAAATATGTGGACTTAATGAATTTGAGCCTTATTTCGAGTTCCGACTGTATGAAGATATTGGTTGATCAAAAAACCTTGGGGGGGTTACTGACTGAATGGTAAATTTTTGAAGGCAAAATACAATTTTTACCCATCCGTGTAGAAAATTATCGGGGAACTGTTTAGCACCACAATAGACAGACTTGACCGCTAAAGTGGCGCTCTCTAGACGGAGTATAATGGCCCTAAGTAGAACTTGAACGTTTTTGTATGGTCAAACGCTAGTCTGCAAGATCTAATCTGGCGCTTGTTAGACGGTCTTGTGAAAATATTGTTTAGCTTTTGGACGTTGAGAATTAATTATATTTTTTGCTAATGTGTCGCTGCTAAAATGATGATGATGAAAAAAAATACATTTTTTTAATATTAATTTTTCCTTTTTGGTCATTTTATACACATTGGCCATTTTTGGTTATGTGCAAAAAAATATTTTGGATTGACACTTTGAAAAAATGTTGATCATGCTGAGCTAGCCCGCACCCGTACGGGGCCCGAAAAGACCGCCTAGATAAGACGGTCTTGACAAAGCCCTAAGTGGACGCAAGTCTACCTTGTTAATTTTCTACACGGGCACTATCAGAAATTCGCTAATCGTAGACAGAGTTTTTTGCCCACTCTAATAAAAGGTAATGTTCAATGTAAATCATTCTGCCAAGTAGTTTCGATAGCTGTTCGATTAATATCATTTGCGATGTGGGAGAGAGGCGATTTTATTCGAGTAAATGGCTCTTCTCTTTTCCTTGTTGCGCAATATTTGCGTCTTGTGCTAATACATTTTGTGAGAATCAAATTGTTGTTGTGAATTAAAGATGTTACTGTAACAACAAAATATATGGATTACAATTACGATAAAATTTCGTGATATAAACATATTTTATGCACAATTTGGTGCAAGATATTACAAAAACTAAAAAAAAATAATTGAAAGAATGATGAAAGAATGAGTTTTTGTAACTTAACTTTTTCGTTCTTCGCATAAAAATATTAGATACTTGTCATTAACATTATCAATGTTATTTTTTATAAGCCAATATCATTGCTTGGTATTTGGATCGGGGGAACCACTGAACAAGTGACGATTTTACGTTTTGCGAAATTCACCTTGCTTCGAAATTGTTTGTCTCTGGTGAATATTAGAATTACTAACTTGAAGTGCATCGCGTTCTAGATTTCGCGCAAGATGCTTTATGTACGCGCGAGAATAGCGCACTCCCATTGGTCCTTTACAACTCTCAATAGTTTAAAGACTATTAATCGTACAACATTTCGTCACAGTAATTTTGTGTTCAGTTTTGTACGAGGAATGTGTATGTACAGGGTTTATGATGAATTCAGGATCACCCTGTATGTAGTCAAAAATGTTTGTCATAAGGACAACCGCGGGATTTCATCGGGAGTGATGGACTCAATACGATGATCCGGCAAAAGTCTCGCGCACCCTGAGGACACGGAGTGACTCAAGAACGACCGCCTTCTTCCTTTTCCTCGCAAGTGTCTTAGAATTTTGTTGACAGGTACGGGTGATTTTTAGGCTATTAAACAGTGAAAGCTTGGCACCTCCAGGAGCACCCATGATCAGGACGACTAGCTATATAAAGTCTTTGTACCTCTCTTTCTTTTCATCCTCCTGGGCAGTAATGTTGAATTTAGTTCGTTTCTCGATGTCTTTGAGAACAATGTCAGGCCTAGAGTGTGCAACGAAGACCGTTGTTCGAAAATCTTCGTTCCAGAAAATGTGGCACCTCTCGTTTTGGACGATTGACTCTATATCCCTCGGAGCGTTCGGCAGGGCAGGGTCGCGGCTAACACCATAAGAGCGACAAGGGTGGCAATGATGCACTCTTAGGGCCACATTGTATTTGTAGAGATACATCGTTCCCGCGTGAGTGGGACACTCGGATTGTGCGTGTTCTAGGTACTCAGCGCGTGCATGACACGCTCTGCACCTATCGCTGGGAACTCCTTGACATAAAATGCGGTCACGGTATAACAAAGTGGAAATGACACCGTCCTGGCATGCGAAAATGAACACCTCTGCACCTGAATTAAGCCCTAATGATCTGAGGAAAGCAAGAGTTTGCTCCTTCGACAAGGACTGTTCTTCTACACTTTTGTGAAAGTTTTAGTACATTTTTTTGTCGAGTAGCTGTTGGCATCATTTTTCACCCTTTCCTTTCTTTACCATGGCTTGTCGTCCTGTTTCCATCTAAATTATTTTCAGTACCCCGAACGCTAGTGTGGTCGGCACTGTTTGCCGACGCATTGTCGGGTGCTCTGCGCGTTCGATCGTTTTGAACCTCACCTACAACTTTTTGATGATTTGGTGGTGGCATTGTTGTTTCCACGAGCCTGATGGATAACGGCAAGAACACCGTAAAAGAGTGAATTTTAAAGCACAGTATTGATTTTGTGTGCGAGGCAAGGTTGAATTTGACTTTTTATCAACTTTGACTTTTTAGAATCTTTTATTGTGTATTGATCGATAATGGTCATGGGTAGATCCACACGAATATGCGTATTAAGCGCGGGTTGACAATGTGTTGATTTACAACTGGCAAGCGCAGTAGACATTGTTGTTACTATTATATTAGAAATTCAACATGGATACTTAAACGTTTTGAAAAAAACTAGCTTAGTAGTTCTACTTCGAAAATAACTTAGTAGCAAAGGAAAAGACTTTGGCAAAACCTACAATTAATTCGCGCTGATACCATTTAGTGACATTCGTATGGTATAAAAATTTGAAAAGACAATGATTTTGCCTGCGTACTATTATCTACTTATAAATACTTACCCCAGTTGAACCAGAGATGGCGCATTATACAACCATGGTAGAAATCTAGAAGCAGCTCTATTTTCTCTGTTATTTCCTCTAGTTATTTCTAAAGCCAGATACTGTGCTAGGCCGCACTTTAGCAATCCGCCCAATGTGTCTTCATTTAGTCCTGGCTTGCAGCCTTTGTTATAACTCTGTAAGATGTAATATCTCTTAGTATGCATTTTCACAGTGTTAACCAATAGAAGAGAAACGCAGGCCAAGAAAAGTTTTTCATTTTATATTAAAAACAGATTTGTGTGTAAATCAAAATATTGATAAAAAATTATGTGAATAATCGCCTGTCTTTACAGTAAGAAGTCGGGGTTTGATTGATTGAGCCAGTATCTCTGAAAATGCCGGTAAACAAAAAGTAGACGGAAATGTTGGTTTGGGTCACACTCATCTTGGGATGCCGGCAGAGATGGGTTGTGACATGTCCCTCGAGGTTATCTACGTATAATACATAAGCGACGTAATATACGTAGAAAATTGTAGAAAACTATGTATAATACATATCAAAGATGTCGGGCGTGATTACGCAGGCGGGACTGCATTTGACAGATTTGAATAACACAGGCCCACAAAAAAAAAGTGGGTTGTGCGAGAGATCAGAGTATGGTACCTATACGTAATTTGGGGCTCTAAACATGAATTTGACATCAGTTTTTCCCCAGCACGTCAGGATTTTCCCCTAGATGCGAAAAATTCCCTAGTAAATCAACTTTTCTGGGTATAAATTACCCTTTGTATTAAAATCCTCTGGAAACAGATCAGGCATGATATTTTTACGTATTTTGGGGCGCTGAACATGAATCTGACATCAGTTTTTCCCGAGCAGTTTAGGGTTTTCCCCTAGACGCGGAAAATTCCCTATAAAATCAGCTTTATCGGGTATGAAATAACCCTTCGTATTAAAATCATCTGATAACAGATCAGACATGATATTTTTACGTATTTTGGGGGTGCTGAGCACGAATCTGACATCAGTTTTCTCCGAGCACGTCAGGATTTCCCCCTGGAAGCGGAAAATTCTCTATAAAATCAGTTTTATCGGGTATGAAATAACCCTCGTTATTGAAATCGTCTGGGAAATGACCAGGCATGATGTCTTATGTATTTTGGTGCGCCCAACACGAACCTGACATCAGTTTTCCCCGAGCGCGTCCGAATTTTTCCCTCGACGCCGAAAGTTCCCTATAAAATCAGCTTCATCGGGTAAGAAATAACAATTGGTATTAAAATCATCTGGAAACAGATCAGAAATGATATTTTTACGTATTTGGGGGTGCTAAACACGAATCTGAGACTAATTTGCCGCCGTCACATCGGGGTTTCCCTAGACGCGGAAAATTCCCTAGGAAAATAGATTTTTCGTGTATGAAATTGTCTTGTTTTTGAAATCGTCTGTACACAGGTCGGAATATAATATCTTTATATATTTTGGTTCGCTAAATACGAATATGGCATTAGTTTACCCTCATTCCGTCAGGCTTTTACACTAGACGCGAAAAATTCCCTAGAAAATTATTGAATTCATCTGGAAGGAGGCCCGAAAATCATATCTTGATGTATTCTGGGGTGTTGAATACGAATCTGAACCTGGTTTTTCCTCAGTAGCTTAGGCTTTTCCCCTAAATACGATAAATTTCCTATGAACACAATTCTCGCGGGTATAAAGTCACCCTTATTACATTGAACATCATACATATAATAAAGCCAAGTCTTGATAGGAGTCAATCGAATCTGAGTTATCCTTCATTAGCTCAAGTTGCTCAATCAGGATTTGAGAGGAAAGGACTAAACCTACTTCAAAATTTTTTCTTGTTGATGGACACACTAAAAGCATATCTCACTTAAGTTTTTCGAAATTAACTAGGTTTCAATATAGAATTATAATTTTATTATATTCTTTTTCTGGTCTTGCGCCCCAAAATAGATAAAAATATCATGCCTGATCTTTTTCCAGACGATTTTAATAACAAAGGTTATTTTATACCCGACAAAGATGATTTTATAGGGAATTTTCCACATCTAGAGGAAAATCCGGACGCGCTCGGGGAAAGCTGATGTCAGATTCGTGTTTAGCGCCCCCAAATACGTAAAAATATCATGTCTGATATGTTTCCAGATGATTTTGATACCAAGGGTATCAAAACTCATACCCGATAAAGCTGATTTTCTAGGAAATTTTCCGCGTCTAGGGGAAAACCCCGATGTGATGACAGTAAACTAGTCTCAGATTCGTATTCTGCGCACCAAAATACATCAAACATCATGCCTGACCTTTTTCCAGACGATCTCAATAACGAGGGTTATTTCATACTCGACAAAGCTAATTTTATAGGAAATTTTCCGCATCTAGGGGAAAATCCGGACACGCTAGGGGAAAATTGATGTCAGATTCGTGTTCGGCGCCCCAAAATACAAAAAAATATTTTCGTAATTACTGACCTTACCATCTATATTTAATGTATAAATAAGTTGGGGTTGTAGTTAGACACAAGTAAAACACAGTAATAATGATTAGACTTAATCTTCAGACTTTATTCCGCGTAAAACTCTTTTGACACAGGAGGTGCTTTGTAACGCCGGGGCAGTCCACGAAGTACTAAATTCAAGCTCGCTTGCTCAGGGACGTATGCTTATGGGAGCTAGCGCACCCCTATTCCAACACTCCCTCCCGATAGCTCCTATAGCTATGGTTACATCTTGAGAGTTATTTAATAACTAATGAGTCTCGTTTTGTTCCAGCAGTCTTTTATTTTCGGTAGTCTCACCACAGTTTCAGTTCGAATCAATCAGGTGCTCAAAAGTCTAGAACAAACATAAATAATCGATTAGTTATTTAATAGGAGCTTAGTCAATCGGGAATAGGTTTCAAAGGGCAGAGGTTTCGTAAAAATGTCAGCCCTTTGGTCTTTAGAAGCTATCCAATTTAAACTTATGTGTTTCAATTCCACACAGTGCATAACATAGTATTCATGCACTTCTGTCATGTGTCTTAATGTATTACCCCCATCAGTCTGGGTACATGAAATGGCAGCTCTGTTATCGCAGAACAAAGTGAGTGGATAACATAAAGTTCTCGGGATTTCTTTTAACGTCAGGCCTAAAGCAATTGCTTCTCGGCATGCATCACTTAGCGCAACATACTCAACTTGACATGTAGATAATGCTACATAGGTTTGCTTTCGAGTACGCCTCCCTATAGTATCCCCAAATAGCTGGATAACATACCCACTAGTTGTCAGTGAGAGCCTTTGCAATCTGCAAAACTTGCATCTGAGAAAATCTTAACTTCGTCATTTAAACCTTTAAATGTTAATGTGAAATTCTTAGAATGTTCTAAATACCTAAACACCTGTGTAATCATAATCCATTCATGAACAGTTGGATTTAATTGATGTCTACCTAAGACATGGACCCTGTAAGACAAATGTGGTCTTGTTACGTTGGCTAAATACAGTAAAGATCCTATATTTTCCCTATATTCAGTTTGCTTAACAATCTATTCATTTTCAGACTCGTCTTCTCTTAGTTTACGTTCTTTGTTTAAGACTTGTGCAGTGACCATTGGTGTGTTTTGACCCTTCATATTGGAATAACCAAACCTTTGTTGCAGTTTTATGATAAACTTTGTTTGATTTAATTCAATAATGTTTTTGTCCTGAAATCTGTTGATTGTAATTCCCAGAAATTCTTTGGGTTCACCTAGAAATTTCATGTCAAATTTGTTACTTAATTTACTTACAATATCTGTCAACAAAGCTTCGTTATTTCCTGATAGTAAAATATCATCTACATATAGCAACAACATAATCAAGGTGTCCTTTTCTTTTATAAGAAATGAACATGGATCTCTATCGTTAGTTGTAAAACCTAGAGTTCTGACATATTTTGTAGAACATTCGCTCCAATTTTTGGGACTTGTTTTAAGACCGTAAAGAGACTTTTTCAACAAACAGACTTTAATTTTCCTTTCAGTTTTATCTTTCATAAGTCCATCCGGAATTTCCATGAAAATCTGATTTTTCAATAGACTTTGTAAAAAGGCTGCCTGGACATCGAGTTGCCACATGACGAGATTTCTTTTATTTACTATAGCTAGAAAAGCTCTGACTAGAGATAGTCGTGACACCGGTGCATATGTCTCACAAAGATCGTAAGGATTTGAATCTTTAAATCCGCGAATTACTATCCTGGCTTTATAATTAGGTTTTTGAGATTCATCATATTTAATTCTAAAAACCCAACTTGAATCAATATTATTATTTTTCATATTTTTATTCTCACATCTTTCTGGCCTATCTACAACTTCAAAAACTTGATTTTTCATTAACGCCTCAATTTCTTTGTCTATAGCCTTTTGACATTCTACCTTATCTACTCTTGACATTGCTTCCTGGAAGCTTTTGGGGTCATTATTAATTCCTGTCAGGAGTGCATATTGCTCTTCGCAATCTAGGTCATTTATTTCATTTAGCATTGCATTTACGTGCTCAACTTCTTTATTCTATCGCGGTCTACCACGTTTGCGTTTAATGGGTATTTCTTTTTCTTTTGTGTCTTTTGATTCTATTATTTTATCGCTATTTTCAATATCTGATACTCCCTCCGTTTCTGAGTTCTGGATTTTGTTTGAAACCACTTTTCCAAATTCTTCCTCCGTTTCAGAGTTCAGAATTTTGTTTGAAACCACTTTTCCGAATTCTCCCTCCGTTTCAGAAAATGTTATGAACCACGTGTTGTTGTTAACTTCATCGTTAGTTACTTCCCAATTCTTAATTTGATCATTCTTGAACAAGTTTCGAAAAACGTTACTTTCAATAAATTCAACATTTCGCGACTCATACATTTTTCCGTCTTCAGGATTTAATAATAAATAACCCGTGTCAGTGTAACCTACTAAAATGGTACGAATTGAGAGTTTATAGAATTTTGTTTCCTGTTTGTTAGATATTTTCGCAAATACTACACAACCAAATCTTTTTAATTGATTTATCCTGACCTTAGTCTCCGGATTTAATTTTAGTAAAGGTGACTCTAAGTTTAGCGTTTTGTGTGGCGTTAGGTTATAGATACAAACCGCTGCGTTTAAAGCTAAATTCCACATGTTCTTTGGTAAACGTGAGTCATACATTAGGGCCCTAACTAGTTTCTAAATAGTTTGGTTACATCTTTCAGCTAATCCGTTCAACTGAGGGGTATATGGACAAACTGTTCTCAACTCCGCTCCATAATTCTCTAGAACATTTGATGTTTTTGCACTAGTAAATTCTGTGCCCTGATCACAATCTAGAAAGCAAAACTTTAAATCTGTCCCATGAATGTTTCTGACAGTTTTAACGAATTTATCTATGCATTCAGATGCTTCGAATTTATGGACTACTGGGTAGGCCATTGCAAACCGCGAATAATTGCCAATCAATACTACTATGAACCTGTGACCCTTCGGATGGGTTGAGGGGGTTATCGGTCCCATAGTGTCCGCGCTTATTCTTTGCAAAGGCATTGTTGCCTTTTCACGGTCATTGAGAAACTTAGGCCTATTCATTTTTGCAATTTTGCAAATTTCGCAATACTTAAAACTTTCGTCAAAATCTGTTAATCTTAAATTAGCAATATCTGGATAATTGGTTTTTAATATCTTTAATTTGTCTAAAGATACATGACCCAGCCTGATGTGCCATAAATTTACTGTATTTTTAATAGATTTGTCGCTTATTTCGTTTTCAAGATTCTTTTCTCCTAACACTTCAATTTTATCGTTAAATGTTACCTTTTTACTCTGATTTTCATTTGAATCTGCTATCATTACACACAATTCTTTCTGTTGTTCTATTTTTGAATTATTGATAATTTGATCTTCCATGAATCAGAACGGATCTTTATATTTCCCTGTCAATAGGGTTTCGTTTGATTTTGGATCATAAATGTCAATTACCATATTATCTAGATAAACACATAGTCCCTTATCTACAAACTTTTGCAAAGCTAATAAATTCTTGGTCAAGTGTTTTGCATATAATATGTTACCCAAATTATAAATTCTGTCATTATTCAACTTTAAATCAAAATTGCCTATCCCTTGAGTTTCTAACATCGCATTTTTATTTGCACAATTTACCTTAGTACTTGTATCATAATTCAAATTTTTCAGTATGAGCTTTGAATTTGTTAGGTGTTCGGTTGCTCCAGAATCGACAATGAATTTCTTTATCATGTCTTCCGTTTTTGTTATATTATTAACAGTAAAACTGGAGAAAACAACCTTACCCTTGTTGTGAGCAGCTGGACTCACTGACCTACTTTTAAAACCTCTCGACAATGGTGTTCGAGGTCTCACAATTGGAGATCTCGATCGGGACCGTTTTCTAAGCATTGGTGACTCGTCACGCCATTCGTCTCTCCTTCTCTGCTCTCCAGAGTTAAATCCACCTCTTCCAGGTTTCCTGCAGTCTCGAGCGATGTGCCCAAAGTTGTTACACCTGAAACACTTTGTCGAGTCCTGGGGACACCTGGACCTTACGTGTTCCTGGCTCCCACACCTTTCACACCTCATGGATGGTTTTGTTCGGTGTTTACCAGCATAAAGTACTAACGGTACCGGTTTTCTCCCGTTGAGCTCATCATGCTGTAAAATTAAACTTTTTAGTTGATCGTACGAGTACGATTTTCCTGTACTAAAAACTGAAATTTTTCAGCAGTTATTATCTCCGGACATACTTTAACCACTGCGTTATGCAATATACTTTTCTTTTCGGTGTCTGGAAGTTTTGCAAATACTTCATTGCTTTCGTAATCTCTCATATAACTTTCGAGTCTTAGGCAAAACTCATAGACACTTTCTTTACTGTCTTAATATATAATATTAAACAGCATTTGCTGAGCTTTATGCGTGGTTACTTTAAATTCATTTCGTTTAGTATCTTTTAACATTTTTAATAATTATACAGGGTCTTTCAAGTGCATGGTACTTAGGTGATACTTTTCGGCAATATGATTTATAATTTTCTCTTTAATTAAATTCATATCTTGCTGTATAGCTTCTTCACTTACTGAATTTTCATTATTTTGATCAAAAATATAGAATAATTTTCTCGACTTTAATTCTGAAAACAAAAAGTCTTCAAAAAGTCTTCAAAGTTGTGCTTGAATTTAAATTACTTACAGTCTTGTCTATAATTGAGCTTTTAAATTTATTTAAAAGTGTTTTAAAACATTTGGAACTGTCTTTACTTACTTGGTCTTCCTCTGTATTTTCACCTGTAATACCTAGCCTCTTTTCCGCCTCACATTGCCATTCTACTGCCTGCCTTAACGCGAACTGAGTACTTTTCTCCTCTGACTTGGCGTCATCTCCCCAGTCCTCTCCATTTTCATCTTTGTGCGACCTGAGAGTGGATGATGCTTGGTCCTTGTTTTTGTTTGCGGAGCACATCTGCTCCACGTCAACCTCGGTATCAAGAGCACCCTTGTCTTGCTCGACCTGGTGCTCGCTGGACTTGGCGTAGCTGAACAATTCCTTTAAGGATACGTCTTTGTCGAAAGAAACATCCTTTGTCACCTTGGGTTTTGCAGATTCCTTTGGCAAAGAGAAAGGGTTGTAATTCCTGAGCTTGGCTTGCTGCGTCCTTCTCTGGTACCCTGAAGATCCTGCTCTAGCCGGATCCTTCCATTGTGTCTTAATACTGGAGCTCAACTCCTTTATGGCTTGTGTTAGCCCATCGAATTTCTCCTCCAGAATCTTGTTTAAGCTGCTTACCCTTTTGTTGAGCTCTTCAGTACTTTGAGCTACCGTTGACAGATTGTCCTTGAGAGCCTGATGTTGACTCGCTGCTGTGGTACTCATCGTGTGAAAATCAGTATTGATTCTCCTTAACTTTTCCTGCAAGGTGTCCAGCATGCTGTTGCTGGGGTGGTTTATGGGCCCTCACAACACCGCCACCTTGTAGACAGATTGCCTAAACGCTTCCGCAAATAGACTCACGTCGTCTAATTCCAGCAGATTTTTGTTTGAAAATTAGAAAACGTATTAGTTGCTGGGTTGAGAGATTATCCCGTGCTACTATACGCCTTGCTCGTGCACAGCGCAACGTATGTAACAGACAGGAACGAGCTTACGAAAAGCTGCAGTTGTCTGCCTTAGTCTGGTTAAACATATGTGTGTGGATTTTGCATCCCACGGCCATGGTTTTATGCCAGACCCACCTAGCTAACATACTGGAAGCCTGGTCTGTGTGTAGCCTTTACTTAACTTCCATCCTGTTAGGGACGTTGTGTAGTAACAATACTACCCTGCGTGTGCGCACACTAAACTGAACTTACGCTACCCAGACCAGACCACAACTACTGAGTTTTCTTTACTTAATTTCTTAAAAATAAGAAAACATTAAATTTAGAACACATTAAATTTATTACCTATCATTACGTTGTCATTGGGGCCGGAGAATAAATACAAGTTCCCGCCAACCTGTCCTATGTAAATTGTACAAACCTTGAACTTTGTCTCAAGTCCGCAATCTTTAATCAGTTTCGCCTTCAGGGCGTTAAACTCACTTCCCAAAACTGTGAAATTTCATGAAACTTAATAATATTTTAATTAAAAATATTCATGACTTGTTCTTGACCGTTCAACTTTTCTTTTCTTTCAATCTATTTTCTTAATGTAACTTTACTGAGAATTCGTCACATTTAAGTTTCTTATTGCACATGTCTTTATTTCAAACTCAATTCTTTTCTTAAAATGCTTAAATTCAATTTCACTTTTATTAAATTATCTTAAATTCTTTTTCTGAACTGAATAATCTCAAGTATTGCTCTTTCCATTGTTAATATTTATTGTATGAATTTAAACTTAATTCTTTTGTCATGACGCCACGTGTTCTAAATTCAATTTCTAAAATTTAACTAGCACTTGTTTTCTATGTTGAAAATTCACCAATATAATTAATAAAGGACCCCGCTCAAAATACATGGTAAATAGGTCCCGGTGAAATTTTATAAGTTTGTGACATTTTTTAGTTTATGCTTTTCTGATCAAACAATCCTTATGGCAAAAACTCAAATTATGGACAGTTTTTGCGCTATGACGATTTAAAAGTAAGATTTGGGTACATATTTTTACCTGTGGAGTGGAATATATCACATACTTTTTTCCACCCTTTTCATTGCTTTTGTGTAAGTTTATGCAGAAAAAGAATTGTACGGACGAATAATGCGATGTAATCGCGTTGGAAGTGATAAGCGCTAAGCGTACGGGCGATTCGCTAAGCGCTTGGGCAACGCACAAAGCGTTCACATAATTGCATGGTATTGAGCTTCAAACGTGAAATTCGATTTCGATTATCAACAGGCGTTTGGTAGTCTGAATCGGCGACACAAATAGCTAATTCACAAACGCATGACAGGCGCTACTTGCCATTAAAAGATTGCATCCCAAGTTTGTCGCAAAGCGCTTAAGTTGAATTGCCAGACAAAAGAATCGATAACCAGCGTTGCAATTTGGCCCTGATCAACCAGTTTATGTCAAGCACTCTAAACTACCTTTTACAGAATTCTCCTTTCCTACCAACGCTTCCATCCTACCTTAAACGCTAAGCGTTTAAGAAAAGCACTCAGACAACATAATACACTCCCAGCGTTGCTGCTCGGCTTTGATACGCCAGTTCAAGTCAAGCAGTCTAAAACACTTTCTAAGGAATGCCTATCTCGTTCGAACGCTCCGACTTTAACTCCAACTCTAAGCGTTCAAGAAAGCATCCAGACAACAAAATCAACTCCCAGCGTTGCTGTTTGGCTCGGATTAGCTATTTTAAGACAATTAGTCTAAAACACCTTATAAGGAATACTTATCTCGTTCCTACGATCCGACTTAAACTCTCACGCTAAGCGTAAAAGGTAAGAATGTACGTGGATCGGAAAAACAACCGCTAGTGGTGCTGTTTTCGTAATCATAAATAAATACCACCTGGGGTGGTTGCTGGAGAGCTTGATGAGTGACTCCTAAACGCTAAGCGTTGAAGGTAGGATAAAAAAACTGGTTGATCAGTGCCAAATTGCAATGCTGGGAGTTGATTTTGTTGTTTGGGTGATTTCTTAAGCGCTTAGCGTTGGAGTTAAAGTCGGAGCATTGGAATGAGATAAGCATTCCTTATACATTGTTTTAGACTGCT
>CAKNWT010307211.1:0-10315 GCA_932066315.1 Andricus coriarius | reverse complement strand
CATTCCTTATACATTGTTTTAGACTGCTTGACTTGAACTGGCGAATCAAAGCCGGGTAGCAACGCTGGGAGTTTATTATGTTGTCTGAGTGCTTCTCTTAAACGATTAGCGTTGAAGTTAGGATGGGAGCGTTTGTACGAAAGGAGAATTTTTTAAAAGGTAGTTTAGAGTGCTGGACATAAACTGGTTGATCAGTGCCAAATTGCAACGCTGGGTATCAATTTTTTTGTCTGGCCATTCAACTTGAGCGCTTTGCGACAAACTTGGGATGCAATCTTTTAATGGCAAGTAACGCTTGTCATGCGTTTGTGAATTAGCTATTTGTTCACCGATTCAGACAACCAAACGCCTGTTGCTAATAGAGAACGAATTTCCCGTTCGAAGCTCGATAACATGCAATTATATCAACGCTTTGTGCGGTGTCCAAGCGCTTAGGGCATTGCCCGTACGCTTAGAGCTTATCACTTCCAACGCGATTACATCACATTGTTCATCCATACAATTCTTTTTCTGCATAAACTTACACAAAAGCAATGCAAAGGGTGGAAAAAAGTCTGTGATATATTCCACTTCACAGGTAAAAATATGTACCCAAATCTTACTTTTAAATCGTCGTAGCGCAAAAACTGTTCATAATTTGAGTTTTTGCCATAAGGATTTTTTTATCAGGAAATCATAAACGAAAAAATATCACAAACTTAGAAAATTCCACCGGGACCTTTTTACCATGTATTTTGTGCGGGGTCCTTTAATTTCAATATCAATTTCTTATTTCCAATCTTTTCTTTTGTGTAATTTACTTAATTTAATTAATTTAATTACCACGTGCTTCTTCAGTTATAAGTTCTTTGTCTCTAACCTATTTCTCTATGACGCCATGCTTTCTTTGTTCTAGATTCTTTTTAACCTTGAAAACACATGTCTAAACACGGAAGTCCCTTTGTTCCGGTAATTTTCAATTTAGGATACATGCGCAGTACACCAATTTTGAATACTGCACCATTTTATCAGGGAATCGCGCACCACAAATTTTCACACACGTGTTCCGGCACAACACGTTTTATTCAATTCTTAAATTCTTAAATTCGTATATTTAATTTAACAATTTCGTTTACTTTTTCACTTCACTTTATTAGTTAATTTTGTACTTACTCATCGGCTTCTGTGTCATCTCTCCCTGTGGCTGGCACGATGAAATCACAACAACAGGTCGACGCAGTCTTCGTGTGTCTTGAGGACACGAAGTGACCTAAGGATGACAGTTTCCTGTATCCATCTCGCAAGTGCCTTGGCATATTTTTGGCACGCGGGTATAGTTTTAAGGTGACGAACCAGTGATAGTTTTGCACCTCCGAGAGCACTGATCGCGAGGAGAATTACTTTAACCGTATATTTTGGGTACAGTCGTTGCAGCTCCCTTTTAAGGTCTTAATACCTACTATCCTTTTCCTTCTCCTTGGCAGTGATGTTTTAGTCTGCTGTTTCCTCTAGTTATTTCTAAAGCCAAATACTGTGCTAGGTCACGCTTTAGCAATCCGTACAATGTGTCTTCATTTAGTCCTGGCTTGCAGCCTTTGTTATAACTCTGGAAGATATAATGCCTCTAAAAGTGAATTTTCGCAGTGTTCACCAATAGAAGAGAAATGCAGGCCGAGAAAACTTGATCATTTTCTATTAAAAACCGATTTGTCTGTAAATCAAAATATCGATAAAAAATTATGTTAATAATTGCCTGCATTTACAGTAAGAAGTCGGGGTTTGAGTGATTGAGCCAGTATCTCTGGAAATACGGGAAAAAAGTAGACCTGTGTTGGTGCAAAAAAAGGTAAATTATTTCAGTTGCTATCCACGATTTGAAAACAATTATTCAGGCATTAAAAGCACAAGCACCACCTCTATCAGAATTTTCCGGACTAAGTCACGAATACCCAAGATTTTTCCTACAAGAATGCGAAGACTACTTTAAGCAGATAGAGAAGCAATAAAACCACTAGGCTCAAATTTGAGGTAGATCGTTGTCAGGCAATGCTGTAAAATGGCAAAAACTCTCAAAATCTTTTAACCTATTCTGGGATGCCTTTTCCGATAGCTTCCATCATTAATATGCCAGCCGAGTAGTTCAGAAAAAAAGCCGCATCTTCCTATTTTACTCTTCTAAACAAGGAAGAAGATGTTTTTACAAAAAGAAAATACTTGTTGGCCAAACGTTTCTGATCTCAAGGCATGGAGGCCGCCTTAGTCAACGTAGTACTTGACACGCTACGCCTCTTAAACCATATTATAATCGATATTATCATGCAATTTTACCAGGTTTCTTTAAAATGACAAAATGTACTGTAATCCAATTTACATGGAAAGTGTGAAAAAGCAGGCCGATGGAAATTTTACCAGAATTTCGTGATTCCACTGTTAACCGCTTGACGGCGCGCTGATGACGCTGCAGAGGAAAATAAATTGCTGGCGGGTGGGGGTCACACGACAACACGCGTTAGCATGTTTTATGTATAGAATATAATATATTTAAGTTCTTAATCCGTTTCCTTAATACATGAAGTTAGGATAAATTCATATTGCTATGAGTATACATGTTATGATGCGCGGTGTTATAGCCATGAGCCTTCTAAGCTTTATCGCCTTTAACTGCGCATGTAGGCTAATGCTGATATTTGGTATATAAAGTGATTAGAAAAAGTTCCTAGCGTAGTGTGGTTTTTTCGTGTACAAATACAGAAAAAACGGCCTTTAGACTAGCTGAAACTATAATATTTATAACTGGACTTCTTCAATTAGACAGTTATAATATTATGTCAATTTTGAGATTGTGCCATTTTGCATTGGCAGTGGAATCTTACAAGAGGAACATAAAATTACACTGTCTGAAAGTGATGTTGCGGGAATTTTCCTGTCTTTATGTGATTTTAAAGTATCACATTAATTTTCGACTTGTGCAGTGAAATTACCACGTTAATCACTGGTATTTTCGTGTCCACTGATTAATGCGGTAATTTTCAACCAATTTTTTTACAGTGTAACGCATCATTCGCACAGCGAGCTCCAGAACTTTCATGGATCCGATAGACCGCGCTATACACACAGAAAGAAGCAGACGAGTCAGAAGGAAACCACATAGGGACCGTTCTGTCAAATGGGTCCGCTAGGGTCATTTTCATCCTTTTTGACTACGCGAAATTGTAAAGAAATATGAAAAAGGATGAAATATGCCCTAGCACATGCAGTTAACGTAACAGTCACTATATGGTGACTTCACCGTCACGCAATTGCGTGAAAGTACAGGTTACGCGATTCTCTAGGGGCACTATATTATTTCAGTGTTTTTTCGATATCGAAATTGATGCTCGGCTAAAATGCATTTAGACGCAAATAATTGGTAATTTATTTCAATAAAAACAAAATCCTGCTGAAGTGATTTTTCTATGTACTGCAAATTTGCATTTATTTTGCCTTCAGAAAATGTCATCGAATTTCCGAAATAAAATATTTGAAATAGTTTCTGAATAATTTAATGTTCGCCGAATATTTAAATAATAATAAATTTTAAAAAGTCAGGCGTAGTAAAAACGCAACAGGTTAAACAGATTAAACACTTAACGACGGGTTCCACTGAGGGAAACAGCCATTTACGAAAGTGACGCTAGCTCCCAGTGGAATCGCGGTAAGTCACACTTTCGGCCACGTCTCACAGCGCACGACGAAATCGCGACGACAGGCCGGTGAAACCCTCGTGTGTCCTGAGGACACGGGGCGACCCAAAGATGATAGCCTTCTGCAAGTGCTTCGCCCAAAGAAATACCACGCACAACCTAGTTGAACAGAAACGGGATGACAAGCATGTTAGTCACAAATACATTCTTCAACGCCGACAGATCAGAAGACCAAAACTGTCAAAGAACTGTAAAGATGTCTAATAACACTTATGCTCACAAGCTCAGGATCCACGAGAACGCCAGTAATTTGTCCTCGCTTCAGATAAATCTTGGCACACTTGTCCAATCCAAAGTCCATATCACTCTCTCCTGTGTATCCCTCGATGATATTCAAAGCAGTCTAAAGTTGTTTTGAACTAGAAGGATAGATCTTTAGGTATCCCACATAAAGTACAGCAGACACATGATGCGAAAGAGCAGAGGACTCATAGTGTCACCCTGAAAGACACCCTTCTGGAAGGTGACGCTAAGTGAAGATAAGTCTATGAGAGAATGAACCGGGTACCAGAACCAGTAAATCCAGGCCATCAATAATTCAGCGCTGGTGGAATGCTGCGTCTTTGCAGATGCACCTGTGAATTAGCTGGTTCCCTCGGCAACCTGCTAAACCTTTCTTCGAGGCACGCTGTTTGTACAGCTCTCCGTGCAGGCTCAATTCCCCCAAAAATTCTGTCGTTTAGGATAGCTGCAAAGATTTCATACGGCATGTACAAATATATTAGTCCTGGTCCTGGTACGTCTGGTCAAGTAGCGAAAAAGTTCTTCGTGTCCCTAAGTGCTCTCTTTACCTCTTTACATCTGCAGCGGTGTTTGATAGACACTTCTCTTCAGATGTTATGAAATTGTCGCAAAGCTCCTTGAAGCAGATGATATTCTTAGTGTTTTCCATCAATTCCAGTGTTAAAATCTTGTAAAGCTCTCTCCAAAAACTCTCTACCTCGTCGGGCTTTGGTGGATTTTTGACAGGAACAGGAAGACCGCTGCAGAGGCTCGATAGATCAGCTAAAGAGAAGTTTCGTCCATCCTTTAAAAGCCCCGCATACAAGGATAATCATACCCTGGGAGGTTGCCCAGTAATCCTGAGTCATCGTTTAAGACACATCACCCAGGTGCCATTCAGATTTTAGCACGGTTGTTATGCCGGCGCTTGAATTTTTTTCCTTTGCGATCATCACTAGACAATTGTCCGCAAATATTTATTAATTATTATTATCTTTCGCCGCACTACCAACTGCACAATTTATGGTCTAGAGTTCCAGAGGATACATATAGGGGTTATTGCAGGGAATAATAGAAGGTGTCCTAGAAGTTTTGTCCTTTCTTTTATTTGGGATAGAAGAAACCAAAATTTAAATTGAAATGTCCCACCAAATTTTTTGGTCCTGTATATATTTTGGGTGCAACAGGGCATTGAAATTGCATGTCGGTGAATAGCTAGGTGCAAGTGTGTGTGTGTATGCAGCCCCGGCAAACAATTTCTTCAACGGCGACAACTCCACCGAACTTCGATCGTTCAAAAAATTAATTCTTCCACATAAACATGTTTGCGATTAAATATTGGCCTGGATACTTCCCACATCATTGCAAATAATTGGTGGACATCCACATTATAACTGTTGATTTATTTTGAAATCCATTAAATATTTGAATTCTCTAAATTTTTATGAAAACATAGAACTCCTTTAAACTGCTTCCCACTTTATGAACTTTGGTCGAACGAGACTTCTGTACAAGTTTTTGAATTTCCTTGAAGTCTTTTGAGTTATTTGAAAAATTTCTCTTGAAATAATCTTTGCAAGCTTTTTAAGTTTCTTTGAAATCTTAAGAATACACATTTAATTATTTTTAATTCCTTAACGTCTTTCGAATTCCGCAGAATTCTATCGATTTCTAAGAATTCATTTGTAATCTTTTGAATTTTTTAAAATATTTTGGATTTTTCTGGAGAAAATCGGGATAAAACTAGAATTATTTTAAATTCCCTGAATTATTTTAAAAACATGGAATTATTTGCAACACGTACACGTACACGTATTTTTTTTAATTTCTGCAGAATTCTGTAGAATTCATTAGATTAATTTAAAGTCTTTTGACTTCCTTTAAAGTTGTTCAAGTCTCTTGAAATATTTAGAATACACTTTGAAATGTTTTGAATTCTTTCAAGACTTTTGAATACTGACGAATGTTGTCGATTTCTTATAATTCACTTGAACTCAGGTGATAACACTCGGTTCTTTAGATTTTGTTAATTGTTGGGAAATCGCTTGAATACAACTTGAATTATGAAAAAGAATGGGGTAAGCTTGAAGTATTCATATAAATCTAATTGAATTGAAAGAACTGTAACTTATCGAAAAAACTGTGTACGGCTTTATGCAATACTATTAAACCCGTTCACAAAAGTTGATGAATTTAAAAATCGTTCAGAAGAATTTCATTTTTCAGGAATTATTCATGGCATTCAAAAATTTGATGGAATTCAGAATAGGGCAAGGTATATCCTCGACATTCCAAGGGAATTAAATAGTCTTTAAAATAATTCAAAAGAGTATAAGTGAATTTTAGGACATCAACAGAATTCTGCAGATTTCAAAATACTTAAAGGAATTCAAAGTAATACAACGAAGATTCTAAAAATTGTATGGGAGCGTCATCATCGGGAATGTCTTGGCTCAAAATGTGGTGACGGTATTCTAAAGTGGAAATGACACCATCTTGACACGCCAAAATAGAACCCTCCGTGCCCGACTTCAATCCTGGTGATTTGAGGAAAGCTAACTTTAGCTCATTGGACGTCGACTGATCCTTCAGTTTTGTCACATTGAAGTTAAGTCCAATTGTTTCAGCAGCATCCTTCGCTGTTTTGTACAGAAACCTAGAATAATCCTGTTGTGAAGAAATTCGAGATTCAGTATTCTGCGACCACCTTGACGGCGTGAGATGTAAAGTCCTGGAAGAGAAGAATTAAGACGAATGGTTTTATTCACGTGCATAACTCTTCTTGGCTTCCGGCTGATTTCGATACTTTGTGCTATGTCCCAGCTGCAGAACGTATTGTGCATTCACAACTCATGAGTTACCTATATGCAAACAGGCTACTCGATCCGCTAAGATCGGGCTCTCGGGCTAAGCACAGTACATTAACAGCCTCCCTGAAAGTTACTTCAGACTTTAAAAATCGCTAGCAACATCAGCGTCCTTTGATTAGCTTAAGGTTTATCGCCTTCACAATGCCTTCGTTGATTCGGTGAGGGATTTACGGTACATTCTTAACCGTTCCCTCTCCTCGAAAGAGCAAATTATTGAAAACTCGAGGAATACCTTCTCAGTACTCCAACAGCTTGAAATGAACAAGGAATTCTTGCCAACATCAACTCGAATTCTTCTTGCTAGGAGGCTTATCCTCCCGTTTTTTGATAATGCTTGTATGATGTACGACGATATCACATATGAACTGAATTATAAACTCGAGCGAGTACTTGATGCAACGGGTGGGATTTCTAAATGTAGCAAATAGGCGACAATTTTTTATGGGCAATCTAATTTACAAATCTCTTTTAAACTAAAATCCCTCAATATATTCTAGATCTCTTTGAAAACAAAAATGTCCCTTTACCTGCTCAGTCTAGGCTTCGTGTAAGAAAAACGATCATCACAGTTTCACGTCACAAATCTTATAAGTTGCCTTATCACCTTAAAAAGCTATTCTTTAAATTTTTGTTCATCATTGATAATTTTTCTCTCGAAATTTCGCACTGCTAAATTGTAAATTGTAAATTTTTTTTACTTTTAGCGACGTGTTGCGCCTAAGTATTATAACAATTAAATCTTTACAATTCGATCCATAGTTTATATCAGTTATCTAACGTTTAAGTCTTCTAATTGGTTCTTTAGAGGGCTGTTTTGGCCCTAGGGAGTAATAAATGAATTCAAAATCTACTTCAGAGTTGTACCAACTGTTTTAAAGATGCTCCTCCAAGTTCTGTTTCACCCTGATATCTGCTTACTTGTGAAATTATGAAGTCCTTGCTTTAATAGGGCTGGTTGGTGCTACATTTGAACTAGTGATAAACAAAGTGACAAAATTCAAAGTTTACAGTAATATTTCACTAAAATTAAACAAACAATCTGGCGATGGTTAAAATGAGAATCTTTTAAAACATTTGCTAAACGTCAAGGGTTATAAAATTGGCAACCCTTTTTTAAAGCTGCTGTCTAATATGTCTATTAACAGGAATTTTATTCCATAATCGACCAAGTATTTATTAAAATATTAAGCAGTTTATTTAATTGAAACAATTTTCATTTATTAAATTTGTATGCGTAATTTTAAATATTATTGCAGAAAACGCACAATAAGATTATGTATTATGGAGAGTGGTACATCTGAAGTGTCAAAGAGTGTATGTTGCAAATATTTAAGGAGCTAATTCAACATAGGTATATACTAGATTTTGCAATATAAGGAATTGAACACTTTTAGTTTACGAACAAGAATAATTAACTATGATTTGTTATAGTGTGAGTTAACAATACTCTTTCCAATAGCTGCTTTCCATCTTTCGTGGATCCCTTCACACTTGGAAATTATTCACTCTCTTCACTACATAAGCTTCACCCGTGTGGGCCGAAACGTATATAAATAGTTATGAACAGTTCAATATGTATAGTTAAATAGTAAATGAATTAATACCAACCTTCACTTTACTTAAAGTGTGGAAGTCTGCTAAAAAATCAAGGACTTCAGATATTTGTGTTTTCAATGATTCCGAGGCATTGGAATTGAAAATTAAAGATATATCAGTGGATATATCCTTTAAAGCAGGGTTAGCAGGCAAAGTCCCTCCAACATCCTGTAAAAGTCAAACATTGGATAGAAAGTCGCCAGAGGTAGTAAGATACTCTCCTATTCGGTCTTAAAGAGAGAATAAAATGAAAATTATTATGCATGATAGTAAATTTTAATTCGAAACATCGCCTAACTTAAATTCTAATCAAACTGCACGTTAATGAAAGTTAAAAACTGAACAGGATCGAAATTTTCCAAAAGCTATATTAGTGGGGGACCCGACATCGTGATGCGTAATCAAAAGGCGGCGGAACCTGCACCATCCACATTTCTTGTTCACTTAACCGGAATTTGCATGCAACCTACAGAATCATGATCTATAAGTATAGCAAGCTAAGGCATGAAGTAAAGACAATATGTATGCGTTCACATGAAAAGGGGCCTTATGGCCGGTATGTATTTAAGTATAGGCGTATACAGCCGTATAAATTCTCGGCATTTTCGAAACAAATTGAACCTCAAAAGTTGAGAAACAAGTAACCGGGGCATTTTTGAAGTTGCAACTTCGAAATATCGACTTTCGAAAAAAACTCATCTAAACTTGGCGAGTGACATTATCATACGTGTTATACTTTTTCTTCGACTATGAAATATACCTACTTCTGTCTCCTTTATAAATATGAGCACCGTCCCAATAAACTCACTATAGGTCACAGTATTATGCAGATGGTAGCTCTAAGAAAGCATCCAGTGGCGAATAGTGTGAGCTTTAACGCTTGCGGTCGCTGTGTATGGACAACAGCGGTGGAAAAATAGTTACTACGTGTTTGATTTGTTTGCATTAGTTGTTCACAAGAGACCGTAGTTCGGACCTGAACAATTTCTTAAATAAAAATAAACTATGCGCGTTATTTTTCGATAAATTTTTATAACGAATCTGTTTTCCTCCAAGTTACAGCATACAAGCAGCACCACGTTCGTTTATGTAAGATAGTTTCAATCATTTTGTTTATAAAGTTCAAAAATTACGTTAATTATGTATACTAGAGCAAGCAAGCGTACACTTCGCGAGGGTCATAACACTTCTGGTTGTCTTTTATACAATAATAATAATTATTATTATACAGGAGGGCAAGGAAATAACGGCCCAAAGAACTGCGGTAATATCTATTGTACTATACCCTAAAATTCATCTATCTCCCATAAGTTCAGTCCTTACCCTAAAGGCATACACTGTTTCGCAGGAGATGTTATAAAAGTCTCCTGGTTGGAGAAAATAATCCCCAAGGTATTCCTTGCTGAGGCATGCCAGTAAATTCAGGCTCTGGCCACTTATATAGGCAGCCTTAAAGTATTGTAATCCTGAGCCCACTCGGAATATACGCTAGCTGATACAGCGTTGCTCGCCCTAACCACACCCCGTAAACCCGTAACCCCTAGCAACGCGAGAGCGCCGCCATGTTTGCCAATATTTACGCTTGCATGTAACCGCTCACTTGAACGATTGAACCAGCTTTTCGAAGACTCATTTTAGAAGACACAGGTATTATTGTAGAGTAGTTGCAATTATATTGAGTAGGTATGCTCCTTACGAACTGTGTATTTATTGTTTTTATACTTCAAAGTTCCATTTTCTGCTCATTAGTTGTGGTAAAGTCATTTGTGCAAAGGATGCACATTGCACGCTTGTCATTTGAACATGAAATATATTACATTCACACAATTAAGAAAGCTCAGCAAGTGAGTCTTCTAAGTTTCGATAACGATAAAATGATATACTTGTATAAAATTATATGTATAT
>CAKNWT010307206.1:0-13949 GCA_932066315.1 Andricus coriarius | reverse complement strand
AAAAAAAAAACAATTTTCAACAAAATAGTTCAATTTTTAACCAAAGAGACGAATTTTCAATTAAAATCATAAATCTTTAATCAAAAAAGGGAATTTTTAACAAAAGAGTTTAACTTTTAATCAAGTAGTTGAATTTTGAACCAAAAAGATCAATTTTAAAGCAGAGATAAGTTTTCAACTAATTTAATGGAATATTCAACTGGATTAGTTAAATTTTGAGTTAAAAAATTATTTTTCAGCCGAAAAAAAAGAATTTTTAACAAAATAATTAAGAGATGAATTTTCAATGAAAATGATCAATCTTCAGCCAAAAGAAAAAGAATTGTTAACAAAAAAATGTAAATTTCAACCAAGTAGTTGAATTCTCAACCAAAAATATAAAATTTCAACCAAAAATATAAAATTTCAACTAAAATGATGAATCTTCAACTGTAATAGAAATACATGCATTTTCAACTAAAAAAAATAAATTTTGAACCTAAAATTGAACAGTTAAAATTTCAGTTAAGAAAATTAATTTTCAACAAAAACAAAATATTTTAAAATTACACATTGTGAGCTGAATGTTTTCATAATTGAAAAAGTTAACAACTAAACATAACCTTAAAAAGTAAGTGGAAATTAAACTTATATTAAATTGCATTATATCGTGTGATGTGAAAGTTGTGATATTGCAAGTGATTAGATCGATTTGTCTTCTAAAAATTTGTAATATTTCCGGTCAAAAAATAAATGTAGTCATTTCCTGGTTTCCCGGTCTCAAATAATTCCTGGTTATTTCCCGGTCCACCCTGTATTTTGCTACTATTTTTCGAAGTCTGTGCTACTATTTACACTATTTTGAAATTATCAAATTATCTTTGGATTCAGATCTCTTGGATGAAGTGTACCAATCCTTCGGACAGCAACAAACAGGATATCGCAACTCAGTTACAGGAAACACTACAAAATCGGAGAGACTGGATCATTAAAAAGAGCCCCACTATCTCACAGATCTTATATGAATATCCGCGATTATTAGACTACAATGGCGAGATGGTAAGAATAATTTTTGTTTCTTTTTTCTACATTTGCGAATTGTGTTTAAGCTTCAAATTATTTAATTTTTATTACTACTTTTTGCAGATTAATAACGAATTTCGCTATTTCTTTAAAGAGAAAAGTGTCAATTTCCTGGCCAGATTTCCGTCCTATTATTGCCCTCGAATTTTGGAATACGCTAAATTGAACCGTCTGGATGTATATAATCGCTTAAAAAACATCGCCGATGGTAAGATAAACCTTAAATCGACTGAAATATATTTTTTAATTTGCTCTTTATTTCAAACAATTAATTTTTGCAGTAAATCTCCGGGCCTTGTTTATTCTTGCGGACTTGCTACGAATCAATAATGCAATGCTATCACAACAAGGTGAAAAGGGAAAAGGAAAGATGAAAGGAAAGAAAAGGGTAAGATCAAAAATATTAAATTATTTTCTAGTCACTTCGAACGTTGACTTTTTGTTGAGTTATTGTTGAAATTAACGTTTTTATTGTATTTACTTTAATATGATTCTAGCAAAGAAGTTCGGATGAAGCAGACATGATAGAGAAGGAGAAAATTGATGTTCCGAGTATCTTTTTGGTTCGACTTGTAAGTACTTTTGCAATAATCGAAATATTATAAAATTCCTTAAAAATCTTTTTAATTTCTCTTAGCTATTTTTAATTTCCTCGAAAGATCCTACTTCATCAGTTGCACAATCAATTGAAGCCTAAATTTCAAATTCAAACCTTCCAAATTTGAAAAGTTAAAAAAGAAACATTTTTTAAATGATCAATTGCGAATAGTTCAATTTTCAATTAAAAAGATGAATTTTCATTCAAGAAGATTAATTTTCTACAAAAAAAATCAAATTTTCAACAAAATAGTACAATCCACAAACCAAAAAAGATGACATTTCTACCAAAGGAGATGAATTTGCAAACCAAAATTTTCAACTAAAAAAAGATAATTTTGTACCAAAACTGGAAAAAATATTCAACCAAAGAAGAAATTTTAAACAAAGTAGTGAAATTTTCAACTCAAAGGTTGTATTTTTAACTCAAGTGATGAATCTTCAACAAAATAAATACATTTTTAACAAAGTATTTAAAATTTCTACCAAGAATTGAATTTTCAACTAGAAAAGAAACAGTTTGAAGCAAAAATGTGATAACTGTTGTTTCTACCAAAAATATTTCAATTTTAAATAAAAAAAGTTGAATTCAACCGAAGGAGTTAAATTTTTAACCGAGAGAGGATTTTTCCATCAAAAAGGAAACGAAATTTCAAGCAGATTGTTGAATTTTCTACAAAACAGTTGAATTTTCATCAGAAGAATGTATATTCAATCGATTAGTTCAATTTTCTAAGAAATAGTTGAATTTTCAACAAAATGTTTGAATGTTCAAGCAGAAAGGATGACATTAACAAAATTGTTGAATTTTCATCAAAATACATACCAAATACTACCAAATTATACATTTATTTACCAAGAAGATGAATGTTCACCAACATTAATTTTCAAGGAAACAATAGTATGTTTAACATAAAAATATAAAATTTATACGAAAAAAGTTGAATTTTCAACCAAGAAAGAATTTTCCAGTCAAGAACGAAAAAAAATTTCAACCAAAATGTTTAATTCTCCACAGAAAAGTTCATATTTAACTGAATAGTTCAATTTTCTACCAAATAGTTGCATTTAGAACAAACAATTTGAATTCTGAACCAAAAAGAATAACTTTTTATCAAAATTGTTAAATTTTCATCAAAATAATAACAATTTTAACTAAGAAAGAATGTTTTGTCAAGAAGCAAACAAATTTTCACCCGATTTATTGAATTTTCTACAAAGCAGTTGAATTTTCGACAAAAAAGTTCATATTTAACGTAATATTCCAATATTGTACCCAATAGTTGAATTTCGAACAAAACAGTTGAATTTTCAACCAAAAAGGATCACTTTAACAAAATTGTTGAATATTTATCAAAATAATTAAATTTTCAACCAAATAATAAATTTGTTATCCAAAAAAGATGCATTTTCAACCATGAAAGATTTTTGTGTCAAGAAGGAAAAAAAAATTTTACCCAGTTTCTTGAATTTTCTACAAAACAGTTGAATGTTCAACAAAACATTTGCATTATTAAGCAAAAAGGATGACTTTAAGAAAATTTTTATCAAAATAAATAAATTTTCAACAAAATAATAAATTTTTCAACCAAAAAAGATTAATTTTCAACCAAGAAAGAATTTGTTGTCAAGAAGAAAACGAAATTTTACCCAGATTTTCGAATTTTCTACAAAACAGTTGAATTTTCAATAGAAAAGTTCAGTTTTAACCGAATAGTTCAATTTTCTACCAAATAGTTGAATCTTCAACAAAGCATTTGCATTTTCAAGCAAAAAGGATGACTTTAAGAAAATTGTCGAATTTTCATCAAAATAATTAAATTTTCAACCAAAAAATACATTTTTCAACCAAAAAAGATGAACTTTCAACCTAGAAAGAATTTTTTGTCAAGAAAACAAAATTTTAACCAGTTTCTGGAATTTGCTACAAAACAGTGGAATTTTCAACAGAAAAGTTAATTTTTTAATCGAATCCTTAACCAGATCAGATTAATTTTGAAGGAAACAGTATTATTTTTAACACAAATAGATGCAGAAGGAAACAAAATTTCAATCAGATAGTTGAACGTTCAACCGTTCAAGAAAACCTTTGAATTTTCAACCGAAAAGAACGTTATGCACTTAGTCAAGGAGTGGATCAAATCTGAGGATTTTTCTGTATGGGCACAATGTTAGGGGGGGGGGGGGGGGAAAATAAATAAAAAATAAAAGCGTGACGTAATTTATAGGCAAAGCCAAAAGCCATTTAAACAAAATAATGTCCAAAAAAATATTTTTATCTTAAAAATATCTGTATTTGTTCTTTGTTTTTTTTTTTTCAGGCAGGGACACCTGTACCACAGAGCGTCCAAGAAGCTTGTGCTGCAGGCAACATAACAATACCACCGTATATTGTTTGCACACCAGAAGAAAATGGCGCAAATTCGTACTTTGTGCAAGGAGATGGTTGGCTCATCAAACCTCGTAATAACAACCCTGTGGCTGCTTTTGATTTACTTTTTAAGGTTTATTTTGCCCTGAAAATATGCTACCCGGCAGGACTTCAGATCTTTTATAACTTTATCGAGAGTTACGTGTATGATTTGGGGACCAAGGCTCGTGGTGTTGTCACATCTTTACATGTCAACTTGAGTAATTTAAAGCTCGACAAAGTCACTTCTGAAGAATTCATATGTGGATCGTAAATTGACTAAGAATTTGAGGGCCCGGATCAAAGAACTGGTTGTAACTTTCTGGCGCTAAGGGACCTCGCTACTCTGAGCGGCAGAAATATATAAGCGGTTCTTTGATCCGGGCCATCAATTGCGAAAGTTTATATTCGTTTAAAAACTGTTATCAAAAGATCACTTTAAGTTCAAGTTCGCAAGTGTAAAGTAGAGTTTAAAGAGCGATCCATTTTTTCTATTGCTTACTATAGATTTAAAAATATTATATTTCAATTTTCCCAACGCCTTTTTTCAAGAAAAGAAAGAAACGTGAATTTCGCAAAATGTACTAATACGAATATGAGGGTACATAAGGTAGTTCACGTAAGATATTTGAGATCTTGGAAAAAGAAGATATTCAGTCTTGTAAGTTCTTATAAATAAGTGAAGAAATACGTTTGCATCTTTAAACGAGAATAATCATGATTCGTCTCCTTAGAAAATAAAGAAAATGTATTCATTAGTTTTTAGGTGTATATTCACTTCATTGTAAAATTAAACGATTTATTGTATAAGTTAAATTTCTATCTTTTGATGTAATAGAGATAAATAAATTAATAAAATTATTATGACTCAAATCGGAACTTAGAAAGAAAGAAAAATTATTTCTGCGTCTTTCTCACTGCCTTTCAATTCTCCATACAAGCTTATGAGAATTAAATAACTAATAAATCTCGAAATTTTTTCAGATCAAGGGAATAATTTTACCTAAAACATGAGGACGAACTGATTGTGAATATTGGCATTTCCTAAAAATACAACCAAAAGGAAAAGGCATAATCTCTCTAAAAGCAATAAATTCAGAAAATTGATTAAAAATATCGAAATCAAGGAAGAAGTCATCGAAGGTAACTTCATAGGGGGAAAAATATGTACCAAAAATTATAAGATTACAAAGTTATGAATTTTAAATTACATTTTAATCAACTTTTAGTTTCAGAGAGGTTTTCAATATTATGTTCCATGTATGTCCTTGGATGATGATGATGAGATGATTGATTGATTCTTTTTTCAATTAATAAAGGAAAAATAAGCATAGTCTGGCTCCATCTTAAGTAAATTAAATATTGACCCTTTACCAATTTTCTTCTCTAGGAAGTCCCTTTTATTATTGTAGGATTATAATTATTATTATTGAAAGATTAAAAAATATATATATTTCTACATTTTAGGCACCTTCATTTAATTTCAAAGTGATTCAGAACCGAACGATCCATCTGGCTTGTTACTATGCCCTCCTAACTAGAAAAACTAACATTCTGGGAAATAAAATATTAAAATATCTACTTCCAATGCACATATCTAATCTTTAGAATTTGTTTTTAGACCATAACGCCGTCGATTTTTGGGCCACGGATCGGTCATGCCAGCTTCAATATATCAAAATCGAATGTCTAGATATCAAGGAAGAAATCATTGAAGGTAAAATTTCATCTTAAAAGTACTGTAACACGGGGCTAAGCAGGACATGTGGGGAAAAGCGGTACCCCCGCTATTCGTTCAAATAAAGCAATAAAAAGTTACGAAATTCAAAGATTTCCTGTTCCCCACTTTACCCGGAAGATGGGCTCACCAGAAGTCAGTCATTGACTGACATGATTGACAGTGTCAGTCTCGTCAGTCATTGACTGGCATGACTGACAGTGTCAGTCTCGAAGAATAGGTCAAATAGCCCCCAAACAAATCTTCGTCGAACTCGACCTTAGTCCTTTACTGCCCTCTACCTACTTTAGGGCTCACAACTTTCGACAGGTGTTGACTGACACAAGTGCCTGACTGACAGAAAGTTTTTGTGTAATTTTTTTCTTCAGTTTCCAAGAATCCTGCAAACTGGACAAAGGGTTAAGGTCTTTAGGGTCAGTTCGGAGGTGGGGGGTCAATGACTGACACCGATAGTCATGTCAGTCAATGACTGACTTCTGGTGAACCATGACCTACAGACTGACCGTAGTAACCCTAACCCTTTGTACAGTTTGTAGGATTCCTGGAAACCGAAGAAAAACATTACATAAAAACGTTTGGTCAGTCAAGCACTTGTTGTGTCAGTCAAAACCTGTCGAAAGTGTTGCACCCTGTGCCTACAGGGTCTCGACCCGTTTTTCAACCAGAAAATTCAATATAATTCGCGAAATTAGCCCCGTTTTACGGCAATGATGTGTCTCAATAAAAAAATAAAATGTTTGCAAATTAAATTTTATTCACGTTTTAGTTCCGGATATTCCTTTGCAAGATGGTGCAGGACAAATAGAGAATAAGCAGTATGAGTCGCAAATTCAAGAATCAAAGAACGCAGCCAAAAATAAATACGAGTGCGACAAATGTGACAGAACCTATTCAGGGAAACACAGTTTACTTCAACATCAGCGTCAAAAACACGAAACATATTTCCAATTCAAATGCGATTTTTGTAGTTTTACGGCAAAACATGGTAGTGATCTTCGTAGCCATGTAAATCGTGAACATTTAGCAAATTTCGATGAGCCACGGGCGAAATATAAGTGCAAAGTTTGCGGAAATAGTTACATTCGCAAACAAAGTTTGCTGTTTCATAAACGCATAACCAAGCATAGTGGTAGACGCCGTATTGCGTAATTATGTTTTCCAAAATTCCCTCTTTTTGTGATTCCATAATTGATTCTTTAATCAATCTATTGCACCGCAATTACGATTTTAAGCATTAGGACGCTGAAGGCGTTTGCTGTTTAAAGGACAAAAAAGTTTTCTCTGATTTCCAGTTTTGAAATAATATTATTAGTTACGCCTTATGAAAGAAAACAAATTATTTGTTGGAAAAAGTTTTAAACTTACGAAAAATATTGTAATTGAATTTTTTCTTATTGTCGCTTCTTATCAATCTAAAAAAATGACTGAGTTTTTATAAATCATGGCTTTTTTCGGGGACAACATTTCCTACAACTCCGTTGCCAATCTTGAACATAAGTAGTTAATCTTTAAATTTAGTTATTCAATTAAAAAACGGCAGAGTCGTAGATAATATTCTTCTTGACTAAATTAGCCATCACTTATTAAAATTCAACTATTTTTCAAAAAATGGTAACAAGCGATAATAACAAAAAATCTAATTTAAAAAACATTAGTAATATTTTTGTATTCTCAAAATCATAGAAAATCTATTTTATGCAGAGATCTGATTTTTTAAGGAGAAATCTAACCGCCATTTAGATAAAAATTGTAGGTTGAAATTGTTTATTCAACAGAATTTATTTGGTTGGTCTTTATTTAACAATCAAAGCGTTATTATTTTTGTGAACAGATCTTTTAGTAAATAATTAGGTAGTAATTAAGTAGGTTTGACCGAAAAACCCAATTGTTTAAACCGTAATAGTGCGGAAAAAATGCCTTTTAGAAAGACAACTTGAGGCCAAACAAATGTTTTGAAATTTTCTGAAATTTTTTTTAGTATCTTCAGGTAACGTACGATTGTTAAAGTTTCTAATTTTTAAACAATTTTCATTTGTATTGAATTTGTAATTTGTATCGAAAAATTAAAGGCCAATTTTTTACAAGTACATTTAGAATTATTTGAAAATGCGTAAAATAAACCAAATCCAAAAAAGTTGTCCAAAAGTTACAATTTTTCTGGTATTGTAGGTCATTCTGATGAGAAAACAACAGGTCAGAATTGTAAAGTACTCTGTTTTAAACTATGTTTAATCTTTTAGTTCGTTGACATTGATAAGGTTTTAAACATCTAAGAGTTTTTAACTGATAAAAATACGTTGGATAAGAAAATTCAAAAGGTGAAAGAAAAAAAAAAAAGAAAAGCAGGAGATATCGAAAAAATCTAAGAAATTTCAAGACAGAAAAATATATAAATTTAAACGTGAGAATTTTTAAATTCTAACGTTGAATTATTTTTCATCTTGAATTTTTTACATTGTATTTTTATTAATAATAGTATTTTTTATAACACATGCATGATTTCAGCCCTTTTCGATGCCTATGAAGCGGGGCTAAAGCTAGGGAGTAAAAACTACTTTTTACTCCCTAGAGACTGAAAAGTGACGTCAGAGGTGAACAATGAAAATTATAAGTCTATGAGCTCGCATTTTACTATTATCAGCCCATTCACCGTAAAAACTGTGAGGAAATTTTCGTTGCAGATAATAGAATTTTGCGGTTATTTATGGAAAGTTACCATATATAACTGATCGAATTACCTTAAATTACCGAAAATTTTCATAAATTTCCAGAATTTTATGGAAATTTTTTAAAATGAATTTTGGGTAATTTAAGGTAGGTTACCATATTGACTTGTAAAATTACCATAAATTACCGAAAATTTCCATAAATTACCGGAAATTTATGGAAATTAAAAAAAATGAATTTGTGTAATTTACCATATTTACCGGTAAAATTACCATAAATGACCAAAAAATTTCATAAATTTCCGGAAATTTATGGAAATTTTTAAAAATGAATATTGGGTAAATTATGGTAATTTGCCATATTTACCGGTAAAATTACCATAAATTACCGAAAATGTGCATAAATTTCCGGAAATTGATGGAAATGTTAAAAAATGAATTTTGGGTAATTTATGGTAATTTACCATATTTGCCGGTAAAATTATCATAAATTACCGAAAATTTTCATAAATTTCCGGAAATTTATGAAAATTAAAAAAAATGAATATTGGGTAATTTATGGTTATTTGACATATTTATGGTAATTAATTTATGGTATGTCACGATATTGACCTGTGAAATTAACATAAGTGACCGAAAATTTATAGACATTTATGAATTGAATTTTTTGAAATTTATGGCAAGTTACCATAAATCACCTCTAAAGATACCGTAAATTACCAAAAATTCCCGACAGTTTTTTTTATTGAATTTTTGATAATTTGTAATAAGTTAACATGCGTTTGATGCTTCTCTATTCAAAATCTAATATGGACTAAAGTCATGACTGTATTTCGCGAAATATCTTAAATCATCCATTTGTTATAAAAAATATCGTATGCACCAAGGGGGAGAGGCACTTTTTCTCCTAGGTGCATAATATACTATAAGACTATCGCTGATTAAAAGTTTCCAATAACATATGTACAAAAGTCTACTAATAAAAGAATAAGGTTTTAACGATTTAAACATTTTCTTTTCATTTTGAATTTCGTCAGAATTCTGCATGATCACTTTGCCTTTTCCTGTCTTCCTAATTGTGCAAAGTAGGATATCCTCATCAATACCAAAGCAAATATTACAGAATATTAAAAATTTTATCTCATGTTCCTACGTGCATTTTTCATGATATCAATTTGTTTTCAGATCCACTAAGTACAACAAATTACTGTGTCGAATCGAAATGGGACAAGAATCTGCCTTACGAGGTTCAATATATCAATTGCGCAAACGTCAGTCAAGAAATCATGCAAGGTAACTTAAGCTCTATAATACGAGGTCTGTCCGGAAAGAGGACACAAAAAGTTACCTTTAGGAATAGCTAATAGCTACTTCGTCGCATTTTGTTTTATTTTCTCGACGTCTTGAAATCGCTTTTCCTTTGGAGGATACTTCAATTTAAGAAACAGACATGAATCACAGGAGGCAGATCCGGATTGTAGGGGGGCTGCCGAAGTTGTGCAAGGTGCTTCTGCAATTTCTGGTGCTTCGCCAGAAATTGCTCAATAAGCTGCGATGAATGGGCAGGTGCTTGGTCGTGATGAAGGACTTAATTATGCGTCCGTGTCACTTAGTAGGGAGCCTCACACGGTCGGATACTTTCCGGACAGACATCATAATGAAATATTTTGATCAAAAATGTCAAATTATATTTTAATCATGTTTTTGTTTCAGAGGGTTTTAAGAAGAAAGTTGCAGGATTAAAAGGGAACAAAAACTATGCATCGAAAATTCAAGGATCAAAAAATGAACCAAAGGGGATAAAAGGGATATACAGATGCGAAAAATGTCCACGAACCTATGCCTGGAGACGTAATTTACTCAGACATGAGCATATCGAGCACGACGAACTTCCCTTTCCCAAATTCATTTGCGATTTTTGCGGTTACGTGGCCAAAGAGAAAAGCCATCTTCTTCGTCACATAAGTTCTAGGCATTTAAAAATTTTTCCTGGAAAGCCAGAAGCGAGATATGTATGCGATACATGTGGAAACAGTTATGTCCATAAACATACTTTGCTGAGGCATAAACAATATGTGTGTAATCAGAAGCCACATTCGTCATTTATGTAATCGCTAGATTATAAAAGCGATTTTTTTTATTTATTCCTTATTCCAGTTATAATCTTTTAAGAGTAATCTTCTTGATAGGCTGTATTAAAATGATGAAATTGTTTTAATGTACAATTTATTAAAGATGACAATAATATAATTGCGGGCAAGGATCAAAGAACGGGTTAGAACTTTCTGGCTCTCAGAGTGGAAAGGCGCCAGAAAGTTATAACCGATTCTTTGATTCGGTTTCTTAATGGAACGAATCAGTTTGTTTTTGATTATCATTTAGTAAATAAACAAGCCTGTTTGGATTGTTCTACACATATTACATGTAGTTTTAGAAATAAAACAATAATTTAAGTTTTATGTTCAAGATAAAGATTCTTAAAATAACATATATATGTATATACGTGAATAATATTCGAAACAATATAAAATATTCATATAGTGTTTCTGAGTGTTTCTAAGATTAGGGGCCGTCCATAAACTACGTTAACAATTTTGAAAATCATTTTTATATTTTTGATTTGATACTCTTTACTTTATCATATTAATAATATTATTTATCATATTTGGTTGAAAATAATAATAATTTTTTTTTTCAACTGGAAATTTAATTATTCCATTTTTTGTGAAGAATTTATTTTTTTTTGTAAAAAATTCAAGTATTTCGTTGAAAATTTACCTCATTTAGGTCAAATTTCAACTATTTGGTTGAATTTACACGGATTTTGTTGAAAATTCATATTTTTGGTAAAAAATTAATCTTGTGGATCAGAAAATTATGTTTTTGGTTGTAAATTCAACTATTTGGTTGAATGTTGCAATCTTTTGTTGAAAGCCCATTTTTTTGGTGAAGATTGGTAATTTTAGTTGAATATTCATCTCTTTAATTGAATATTTAGCTATTTTATTTTTAAATTCGTGTTTTTTGTTGTTGAGAATAATATTTTATTGTTAAAAATTCAACTATTCTATTTATGGGTGAAAATTGGTATTTTTCATTGGAAATTGATCTTTTCTAGTTAAAAATTTAACTATTTGGTTGAAAATTTAACTATTTATTTGCAAACTTAACTATTTGCAGAAAATTATTATTTAAAAAAAATCATATTTCCGGATTGAAAATTCAGATAATTCGTCTTTTTCGTTTCAGAATTCATGCTTTTTGTGAGTTTTTCTTTTTGGATAGAATGTTAATCTTCTTGGCGGAAAAATCATATTTTTGGTAAAACATTTAACTATTTGGTTAAAAAATTCATCTTTTTTGGTTGAAAATTCAACTATTTTTTTAGTACAAATAAATTTTTTGCTGTTGAAAATTTAACTATTTTCTTGCTTTGAGACCGTTTTTGAATATTTTCATATTTCTAATTACTTGGGGGGGCTCAAAATAGCCCAAAATTAGTAATGTATTTTATGAACGGCTCTTCAACGTGATCACTTTAAAATGCACATTCTTCGATCAGGATGAAATTTTCGGTTAAGGATTGTGATGTAAGGGAAAAATTGTTTTAATAAATAAAATGTTTTCACATTTTAGACTCTTTCTTTTGAATTTCAGATTGGTGCAGAATTTACTGCATGATGCTTTTGTTCTCAGAAGTAAAAAGGCTATCATTCCGGCATATAACATAAAAACAGGTTCTACTATGTACATTTCTGATTTAAAAATTTTCTTTTTAGAGCCGCGAAGTGCTTCAAAGAAAGCAAGAGGAAGACCAGAGGGTAGTTTTTCAAAACACCATAAAGAGTATGGTCTAGTCTCTCCAAGACAACAAATGGAATCTCAGAAATTTTTCACGTCTCACATCAAGATTGAAAATGATTCGGAAGCCGATGATGTAACTTGCGAGACGGAATTCATCGAAATCGAAAGTATAGATATCAAGGAAGAAGTAATTGAAGGTAAAATTCATTCTTCGTATTAAGGAAATATCTTAATTGATAGAAAGTGCAAACTTGCAAACTATATTTCAATCACGTTCCAGTTCCAGGGTGTTCTTCGAAGGAATTTGTAGTACAGGAAAAAAATGAAGAGTGCTCATCGGAAATTCGAGAATCAATGACCGAAGTCTTGAAGAAATACAAATGCGAAAAATGCGAAAAAAGATATAAATATAAACGTACTTTAGTTCAGCATGTGCGTTGCGAACACGACACACTCTATGTTCCCAAATGGAAATGTCCTTTTTGTATTTATATATCGCACAATAAGAGCCATCTTAGTCGTCACATGAGTCGTAAACATTCAAACGAAAATCCCCACGTTCAGTTAGAAGCGAAACACGAATGTGAAGAATGTGGAAAGAGATACCCCTACAAACATAAATTGATGTGTCATAAAAAGTACTTTTGTATGGCCAAAAGGAATAAATTAAATCAAACATATGGAACTATATTAATGACATCATTTTTGGGAATTAAAGGCCCGGATCAAAGAACCGGTTACAACTTTCTGGCGCTCAGAGTTCTATCATCCGGGCCCTCAATTCTGTTTTCGAAAGTTCTAAAGCTTTTGAAATTAGCAATATCATATTGCAACAAAAAACTACTTTTGAATCAATATTTTATATGCTAATTTACAATAAAATGTATTCCTTATTCCAATAATCCTTGTTCCTTATACCAGTTAAGTGAAAGTTTGTTAAAATAACAAATGTACTGAAAATATTGTATTATTATAAAAATTGTTTCTAGATTTTAGACTCTTTGTTTTGAAAATAAGATTGATACGGAATTTGCTGCACAATCCTTTTTTTCTCCGAAGTATAAAATCTAACATTTTGGCGTATGAGACATTTTAATAATGACAAATTCTATTATATGTTTCTAATTTTTAGAATTTTTTTCAGATCCGAGGTGTGCTTCAAAGAAAGTAAGAGAAAAAGCGAAAGGTGGCGCTTTTCAATATCAAATACCTTTTTCAAAACATCAGCAAAAACGTGCAACTGAAAAATTGATGACAGCTGGGTTCTTCTTTCAAAATTGTTCGGATTTCATCGAGGATGAAAATATTGATATCAAGGAGGAAATCGTTGAAGGTATCTCATATTCAATATCTCTTACAGAATTAATTACAATTAAGGGCCCGAATGCAATATATAATAATTCTTAATATTAATCATTCTTTTTTTCAGTCAACTGATGCTTTTGACTGATAAAAGTAATCAGAATTTGAAAATGTTTAGCAAAATGTTATTTATTTTTTTTCTGACGCCGGGCGTAAATTGGATTTTTTTTGCATTTAAACTTTTCGTTTATCGAGGGAATTTTGAGCAGGCAAACACTTCTCGCGAAAAAAGGTTGGAAAAAGGCAAGATAAAGGTTTTTTGGAAAGTTTTATAGAAAAATATTCAATAGTTTAGGCGCAGTAATGATTT
>CAKNWT010307205.1:0-22236 GCA_932066315.1 Andricus coriarius | reverse complement strand
CCTCCTCTCACTTCTGTATCTATAGCTTCTATTTTCCCTGCCATTACTACTATTCCAACTCTTACTGCTTTACTTTTTAACCCTTCCCCTACTTCTCCTTTATCTACTTCCCCTGCTTCCTCTCCCGTTCCTACCTGTCTATCTTCTCCTCCTTTCTCCACTTTCCCACTTTCACTACTCAGTCTCGCTTCCGTACTACACGTCCCCCCTTAACCCCTTATCAATCTTACTCCCTCTCCCTTCACTTCACATACTTCTCACTTACGTACTTTTCCTCTTCCCTATCTTTACTTTCACTAATGGCCCTTTTCCTCCATCCTACTCACCCACCTATCACTTCCCTTCCTCTAGTTTTCCTTTTACGTACTACACTTACTACACCTCCCATACTCTTCACTCCTCACTTCCTCTACGCCCACCCTCAATCCCTTATCCCCCTTACTATCTCTCCTTTCACTTCACCTACTTCTCACTTACATAATTTTCCTCTTTCCTATCATTACTTTCACTAATGGCCCCCTTTCTCCACCCTACTCACGCACCTATCACTTCCCTTCCTTTACCTTCCCTTTTACCTACTTCACCTACTTCACCTACTACACCTCCCACACTCTTCACTCCTCACTTCCTCTACGTCCCCCCTCAACCCCTTATCCTCCTAAATTTCTCTCCTTTCACTTCACCTACTTCTCACATACATACTCTTCCTCTTCCCTATCCTACTCACGCACCCATCACTTCCCTTCCTCTAGTTTCCCTTTCACCATACTTATGCACACTCACTTTTCTCAATATACTTCCCCTCCCCTATTCACCATACTTTCCTAGTACTTCTTCCATATTTTCCCTACTTCCCGTACTCCCCACCCCTCACTTGAATTCCCCTACTTTCCCATCCCACTTCCCTACACCTACTCACCCTCACTCCCCTAGTAACTCTCCCATACTTTCCTTACATCCTCTTCCAAAAAAACTCTCACTTCTCTCCTTGCTCCCCCTCTCAACAATTCCCCTCTCCTCAATTCAGATCACCTAATCACATGCACATGTATAGTATCTTCCCCCGAAAATTCCCTATTACCTCACCCCTCACTTCCTCTGTTTCAATCTGTAATGATTTTTGTGTAAAAATATCAATTTTTCACAAATCAGTAAACATAAAAATATAATAATTTTTAATTTGTAATGTCAATTTCGTGTAAAAAAGCGCGAAAGTAACCGAAAAGCGTAATTTTCGTTCCCTCACTTTCTACACTTCCTCTCAATCTTCCCCTCAACTCCCCTTCTGGGCAAAAAGTATAACGAATGTGCGAGCACCCAACCAAAGTATAAGTTCTTCTGCCCGTGGCTACTTAATATCGTAAATGTGAAATTTTGAAAATATTATATTCAATTTATTTTTGTGTCTTTTCTCTGGAAATTAGTATTAAAAAAAAATATTTTGATATAAAATCACAGAACTTCGAAGAAGAATTAAAATTTCTACAAATTTTATGTTTATTGTTTGTTTGTTTTTTCAACTGAAATTAGCATATTTAATCAAGATAATCAGTAGTATTTCCAATTTTCAACAATTTTAGTTTATGTTAACGCTTTAATTGTTCACGTTTATTTCAAATAAAAACTTATTAGATTTTGAATATTCACATTTTTTCAACTATTACGCTTTTCGGTTTTTTTTACCGGAAATTGACAATAATTAAAAATTGTTAGATTTTTATGTTTAATAATTTTCAAAAAAATCGATATTTTCATACAAAAATCATTATAGATTGAACAAAATCTTCAATTTTTCAATAGTTTCAGGTTATTTTGACGTTTCTCACATGAAACCGGTTCTTTTGAAGAAAATTCGTTAGATTTCGAAGAAGATTTAGAATTATGAATAATTTTTTATTTGTTATTTCGGTCTGTGTTGGTAATTTTCGTCAGAAATTGAAATTTGTATAAAAAAGTCATTAGATTTCGAAGTTTATTATTAAAAATAATAAGTTTTTATCCCCGGGAAGTGGTATTTCTGGTTTAAGAAAATGGTATTTTTAATATTTCTAAGAAGATTCATAAAGTTTTAACAATTTCAGGTGATTTTGTTTTATACCAGGAATCTGTACTTGTAAGGATTAATCGTTGAATTTCAAAAAAGATTTTTGAAATTTGAACAATATAAGGTTTTGGTTTTATTTTTTATTGAAAATCGGTATATATTTCAAAGAAGATTCACAATTTTGCAACAATTTTAGGTTATATTGACGTTTATGATACGAAATCGGTTGTTTTACAGAAAAATCTGAAGTATATAAACAAAAATTATTATTCAGATTAATTATTTGCTATATCATGTTAACATTTTTTCGTCTAAAATTGCTACTTAAAATAAAAAATTATTAGTTTTATAAAGAATAATTACCATTTTTCAACAACTTTAGATTATGATGATGCTTTTCACCTGAAATTGATTGTTTCCAAAAAAAAATCATTAGATTTAAATTCAATGATTTTTGTTTAAAATAATAAAATGTACAAGCTTAAACAATTTCGGATTGTATTAGTGTTTTTCGTCAGAAATTGAAATTTATAGTAGAAAATCATTAAATTTCGAAAAAGATGTATAATTTTTTTACAATTTTATGTTATCTTGTTGTATTACATCGGAAATTGTCATTTTCAAACAAAAATCATAATTTGAATAAGATTTAGAATATTATAATAATTTGAGATAACGTTAGTTGTTTTCGACGCAGACCGGTATTTTCAATTTGATAAAAATTATGTTTCTAAAATTTCTAAGAAGATTAACAACTTCTTCCTAATTTTAGGTGATGTTAGCGTTTCACCTAAAATCGTTATTGTCAGGAAAAAATGATTAAATTTCCAAAAGATTCAAACTTTTTGTAGAATCGTAATCGAAAATAGGTTATTTTTTACAAAAAAAATTTGGTTTACAAGAGGATTTACAATCCTATACAATTCTTTGTTATCTTATATTAGTGTTTTTCCTCTAAAATTACTATTTTTTATGAAACAACATTAAATTTCAAATAATATATGAAATTTTTGGACAATAATGTAGAAGCGGTTAAAATAACGTTGTCATCAATCCCTTGGGGGAGCTATTTGGGAAAGGGGTGTGACAAAATTATCATTTTTAGGTTAAAAATTTTTAGTTTGTTTTTAAAAAACCTATCAACATCCAGATAAAAAAATTTGTATAAATTAAAAATTAATCAATAATTTTAATCGAACTCATCTGTTTATGGGATTTATGCCCTAAAAAAGTACCCTTAAAGTAGGGCTAAAGTATCAATAATGTTCAAAATTTGTCTTGTTTTACTAGGACTATTTTAAGACAATAGTACTGGAAAAGTCCAACTTAAGTTTTTTGATTTGAGCAGGAATTTTTAAGCACAAAAGTACCGGAAAAGTGTCACTTAATTATTTTTAAATTACCACAAGTCCTACATCTTTTTTAGGACAAAGTACAACAAAAGTTTCATTTTTGATGGGACTTATGTACCTAAATAAAAAAAAAACTAAAATAAAATTAATAATAAATCGAAGTTATCAAACAAAAATCAGCGTGCCTTCTCCAATGATTTTGTCCTAAAAAATTCCTGGTGAAAAGGGATTTATTTTGAACTTCTTTGGTACTTTTTTGGGATATAAGACCCTATTTGGAATTTTGAAAATTATTGAGGAAATTTGATACTTAAGTACTGATTGGTATTATACTCAGTATTTTAGCGGGACTTGATTTCAGTTCGTTATAGAATAATTGCGCAGTGGAAAGGAATCCTTGTTGTCAGCCATAGAATATATTATAATTCGCAATATAATATAGATTTTAAGAATACTCCACCGTCTCAAGTTTCGGAAAATTTTATATCTATATATACCCAAATCCTCTTCAAACCTCAGTCATAAATTGCTGATGGAAATAAAGTACAAGAAAATATTACGAAAGGATGAATTCGTTTAGTTCATTCAGTTTTAATGAGACTCCTCATTTCTTTTATTCCGAGTATTGTGAAGTTGATTTCCCTATGGGATCAGAAGCTAATAGATATGCTCTTTTTCCATTTTTATTTTTTAATATTCAGGATTGAAATATTTTAATAACCTCTGTTGTATAAATTATGATGTTCAAGAAAGAGGACGCATACATAAAAATAGAATGCATCCCAGAATAAAAATATAACATGATTAAATTATTTATGGTTAAGGCAATAAAGCATAAACGAGGCTTTTCATGCAAGCTTCATCTGAAGGGGTTCAGGTAATATTGTATCAAGGAGATCATAGGGGATGATTTAATTGAAATTTACCCTTAAAGGAAACATCCTAAAGGCCTTTCTTTTATTTCCTAAAGAAAACTAAACCTGATTATTATTTTTTCCAATGTTGTATTTTTTATCCAAAAAAGTGGTGTATTCAAAAGTGGGCTTCAAATTACTTGAAGTGACTTGCATTATTACATTTAAAATTTGAAAATGAAATCCACTGCTGAATATAAGTTTATTTACAACCAATGTTAATTTAATTTGTATTTTACAAAAATTTTCAAATTATTTCGAAATATTTCAAGGAATATCCAATTTCATCCAATTTCCAATGATATTAAGGATGTACTAAAGTTATCACAAAATCAGAAATTAGCATGCTTAAAAATAATTTTTGAATTAAGGAAAGCATTCCCATTGTTAATTGTAACTTCTTCTCTAACTGAACGAAAGGCAAAATACAGAAAAAAATATTTTAGGTAAAAATTGTTTGTTCAACAATAGTTGTTCCGAATTTTATATTTTAGCTTTCTTTTTCGGTAAACTTGCAATTCTGATTGTATCCTAATGCTCATTAGTTTCTTGAAAGATACTCCACAATTATCTTTGATACATTTTTATTTTAAAAAATTTCTTCCAGAATCATTTTTAATTTTATAGATGATAATTTTCTTTTTTTTAATTTTTTAAATAAAAATATACCAAAGAAATTTGTAGAGAATCTTGCAAGAAATAAAATAAGAAATACAACATTAGGATTGAATAAAAAATTGCAATTTTTACCTGAAGAGAAAGCAAAAAATAAACTGTAAATTACTGTAGTTAAATAAACAATTTTAAAGTGACGTATTTTTTTCAAAGGTCGCTTCCAGATCTCTTCCAAAATTAGTTACAATTTACAATAATAAGTGTAATAATTAATAATAATTCAAAAATATAAATTTTGATTGCAAATTTTTTTAATCTTTTAAGATTTGAATTACTTTGGAATATTTTCAAAATTCCAAAACTTTGAAATATCTTTTAGAATAATTAAATGTTTTCCTAACATTTTTTTAACCTTGCAAGATAAAAAAGTTGCCATACAATTTTTCAGATTGTTTCTCGGCAATTTTTGAAATCTTTTACAATTTTTTGAAACATTTTTAAATACTCTCTTAAAGTTTCTTTTTTCAAAATGGAAAGACCAATTGAAAAATTTTCTAGGAATCTTAAGAACATTATATTATTACCTATTAACCTATCAACATTTTTAAAAAACTTAAATTTTTTTGGTTATCTTCAAAAATTTATTATTTTGTTTTACATTTTTTTTAAATATTTTGCAATCTCAAATTATTTTTGAAATTTGTTGAAAACTTTTAAGTATCTTTCAAAAAGATTAAAAAATTTCATGACATTTTTTAAAACATCCTGCAAAATTAAAACATTTTCTTTAAAATCTTCAAAATTCTTTTTCCGCAATTGTGGAAATCTTTTGAAATTTTGTTAAATATTCTCTCAACATTCATTTTTAAAAATGAAAAATCATTCTAAATTTTCCTACGAATCTTTAGAGGATTTTTTTAATATCTTGAAACCTTTCCAAATTTTTTAAATGCTTCTAAATTTTATGTTCATGATCATCAAAAATCAACATTTTGCTTTATATTTTTAAAAATCTTTTCAAGTTTAAATGATTTATTACTCTTTTCAAAACTTTTCAGCATCTCTCAAACTTACTCGAATTTCTTCTAAAATTGGTTAATCTTGCAAAACTGAAACAATTTGCTTTAAAATCTTCTACATTCTTTTTCGAAATTTAAGAAAATCATTTGAAAATTTTTGAAATCTTTCTCAATTTTCTCTTGAAATCAATTTTTCAAAATAATCAATCACTTAAAATTTTTCCAGGAATCTTAAGACAATTTTTTTACTCTCTTGAAACTGTTCCCAATAATTAAAATGCTTGTTTTTTCTAAATATTCAATAATCCATATTTGTCTGCAATTTTTTTAAATCTTCTCAAGATTGAAATTATTTTCAAATCTGTTCAAAACTTTCACAACTTTCAAATATTTTTGAAAATAATCCGAAGTTTAAAATATTTTAAATCCTGTGAAATGAACAAAACCTTGTTTTAAACTCTTCCAGATTTTGAAAAAATATTGAAAAATCTTTGAAACTTAAAATAATACATTAAAATGAAATCTAAAAAAATTATGTAATTTTTTGAGAATTCGCAATTAATCTTCCAATAATTTTTCAAGATCAAAAACCAGTTTTGTGGTCAGAATATGTAATATTTTTATTCCGTTAAAACCTTTCAAAATTCCTAAAATAAATCTTTTTTTTTAACTGCTTCGAAACCTTAAATTTTGTGTTAAATTTTTTGAAATCTTCTCATAATTTACATTATGTTCGAATCTTCTCAAAACATCAAAATATTTTTTGAAATATTCAAAAATTTTCCAAAATTTTTATGAAATTCTGCAAAATGAAAAAATTGCCTTGAAATCTTCCAGATTGTTTTTTGGAAATCTTTTAAAGTGTTTTGAAATCTTTTTAAATATTATTTTGAACTTGATTCTTCATAAGAAAAAGTCATTTTAAAATTGCCTAGGCATCTCAAGAACAATTTTTTATTATCTTTAAACCTTTCAAAATTTTTATGAGGTTCTAAATTTTATGGATTGTATATTTAAAAATCAACATTTCGGATTATATTATATGAAATCTTTTTTTTTAATAATTATTAATGTAAAACAGAAACAATTTTAAAATTCAGATTTTTTTTGAAAATTTAATGAAAATATTAGTGATATTTTGAAATCTCTTTCAATTTTCCCCTAAAATCCAGTTTTCAAAATAAATTAATTTCTCTTGAAATCTTTCACAATCCATAAAAAGCTTTTTTTTCAAAATCTTAAAAAACCTAAATTGAGTGTTAAATTTGTTTAAATCTTCTCAAGATTTAGATGATTTTCGAATCTTCTAAAAATTTCGAAACATTTTTTTAAATATTCAAAAAATTTCTTAATATTTTATGAAATTTTGCAAAATAAAAAAATTGCCATAAAATCTTCCAGATTATTTTTTGGAAATCTTTTGAAATGTATTGAAATCTTTTTAAGTATTCTCTTGAATTTAATTTTTCATAACAAAGAATCATTTTAGAATTGCCTAGGCATCTAAGAACAATTTTTTATTATCTTTAAACCTTTCAAAATTTTTATAAGGTTCTACATTTAATGGGTTTAATCTTTAAAAATCAACATTTCGGATTACATTTTATGAAATATTTTTTTTTCTAACATTTTTATTCATGTAAAACGGAAATAATTTTAAAATATATATTCATTTTGGAAATGGAATGAAATCATAAGCAATGTTTTGAAATCTGTTTCAATTTTCTCTTAAAATCCATTTTTCAAAATAAAGTAAAATAATTTCTCTTGAAATCTCTCACAATCAATAAAAAGCTTCCTTTTTTCAAATTCTTGCAAAATTTACATTTTGTTTAAAATTTTTCGAAATCATCTTCAAATTGAAATTATTTTTGAGTATGTTCAAAACTTCAAAATATTTTTCAAAATAATGCAAAGTTTTTGAACCATTTTTTTTTAATCCTGTAAAATAAAGAACGCTGTCTTAAAATCTCCCAAAATTTTTCGACATATTGAAAAATCTTCATAGTTAAAGTGATCTATTAAAATAAAACCTGAAAAATTCTATTAGATGGAACCTGTATTATCATCGGAGTTGGTAGCGATCGATCATATGTAGATAAGTTTCAAAAAATATGAAACTGGAAATCAACAATATCGATCTAAGCTAACTCCTTCAATAACAGAAATTCTTAACGACATTTCGAACTAGATGGAATTTGAAAATTTATAAATTAATAAATTCTGAAAGAAGATAGCAGCTAGTAGCTTAGTGGTTAAAGCACCCGAACGGCAATCGGAAGACTTGGTGTTCGAATCCCACCGGAGCGAAGGAGAAAGATCTTTTTTTCAGAATTTATTAATTCTTAATTTATAAAAAATTCTACTATTTTTTGAGAATTTTCAAACAATATTCCGATGATTGTAAAAAATTAAAAAATTAAATGCTGTCAGACTGTAAAGTACGTGCCCTTTTATTTTGTCTCTAGAATGATATATCGAAATAAAAATGTATTGTGATACCCTCAACTAAAATTTTCTGGAAATGTTGCCTGATTTGAATTGGAATTGGTCATGCGTAAAATATTGATATTAACCAGTTGATCAGGTTTTTTGAAAATCGAGCGGTAAATTTCAGCTTCAATAAATTCTTGTCTTTTCATGCAGCATTATTTGAAATATTTGAAATTTCCGAATGATGAGGTTGGGTCCAAGGAATAGTTCGAGAACTGAAATTCATTTGAACTTCAATTGCTAGGTAGCAGTGCAATGAAGTTTCGGCGATCTGTTAATCGGCAGGAACGTAAATGTCTTTCGTTATCTGCACTTGGTGCTTATCGGTTCGACGAATCGCGTGGACGGAATCCGTTTTGGCGACCTGCTATTTGTCAGAAACTAATGAGGCGATTACACCTACCAGCTCGATCGAAGCGAAGGGGTATTTAATTACGAGGTCCTCTCCTTACTGGGATTCTGAGTCTCAGTCGGTTTCACGTTCGACGGAATTAGAGGCTATAAGGGTGGCGTGAAAGACGGTTGCCTGTCTAGAATCTCTCGGATAAATATGTCTTGCAATATTCATGTTCACCTCTTACATACCTGAACAATATTCTAATAACTAATCCCTTCATTAAAGCACAATATTGCTTCATTAGCGTTCAATTTCAGAATTTATTTTCCACCCCCTCTCTCTTGCTGTAAAATTATTATTATTATACCATTAAGCCGTTTCCCTTTCGGGGTAGGCGTGAATTGCTCGGTTGGAAAATAGTAGTATGTGGATGGGTATATAGGTATAGGGTAGATAGGTATATAGGTGTAAGGTATAGATATTTTAGATTGATCTAGAGCGCTCGCGTTATTTATTTAAACAACACGTTCATTCCGCAACACTGCTCCGACCCAGGTTGCTGATCAATCTCTCTAGCGATCACCCCACGTGGAAAGCCTCACAAAATTGTTATGTGTGGTTCTCCACTTGGGCCCATTAGTATCCAAGGTCTTTGTTTCAGGCGTCATTCACTCTACTCACATTCTTTTTATAAACTATCTGTCGCCAAACTTTTCTGTTCTGGTATACTCGGCTTGCTTCCTCTACGTCCATGCATCTTGTCATGCAACTTCTCCTGTTTCATGGCTTCTTATGTCTCTTCGGATTAATGTCTCATTTACAGACTCTATCCATGCTTTCGGCGGTCTACCTCTGGGCCTTGTGCCATCTACTTCACCTTTATACACCTGTTTGGTCAGTCGTTCATTTTTCATTCTTTCAAGATGTCCGAACCACCTTAACTGATTTCTCTCCCATATATTTACTAGTGTCTCCCCCGTACCACATTCTTTGAGGATCATCTCGTTTCGGACTTTGTCCATCAGTGTTTTCCCGCATATTATGCGCAGAGCTTTCATACCAATCACGTTAAGTTTACTCATGTCCTTTTCTTGACATGCCCATGTCTCGCTACCGTATAGTATAGGTGGTACAATTAAGGTTTTACATACAGTCATTTTAGTTTCTTTTGATTTATTTTTATCTCTGAGAATGGACCCTGCTCTACCGATAGCCTTCTTACCCTCATTAATGCGCCTATCTAACTCCCCATCTATTTTTCCGTCGCTAGTGAATAGGCTACCTAAATATACGTATTTGTCAACTTGCTCTAATCTCTCATCATTCAGGACAATGTTGCATATTGTTTTCTGACCTTTTCCTTCAAATATCATTATCTTTGTTTTATTTACGTTGATTTTGAGGCCCATGTTCTTCATGCTTGTATTAAGTTTGTACAACATTCTTTGTAAGTCTTCGATTGACTCTGCCATAACAATCTTGTCATCCGAAAAAGCCAAACCACGCACCTTCACCGTTTTGAGATCTACACCTTCTTCGTCGAAGAGGGCCATTCTTAGACACTTATCCATAAATATGATAAATAGCCATGAGGGCATAACGCATCCTTGTCTAACACCGTGCAAAATATCGAACCATTCACTCAGTTTCCCATTAGCTCTTACACTCGCTTTACTGCCTGTATATATTGTTTGTATTGATTGTAGGAGCCATCCATGGACTCCGTACTCTTTAAGGACTTCCCAAAGTTTACTTCTATTTACCTTGACAAATGCTTTTTCTAGGTCAACAAATGCACAGAAAACTTTCTTTCCTACTCTTAACCTTTTTTCTGTGATCTGTCTTAAGCTGAATATCTGATCTGTGCATGATCTTCCTGGCATAAATCCACTTTGGACTTCCCATATCTTTTCTTCTGTAATTTCCATTACCCTACGAATAAGTATTTTTGAGTATACTTTACTTACGGTGCTTAGTAAGCTAATACCTCTGTAATTATTGCAGTTGTTTTTATCTCCCTTTCTTTTGTATATTGGTACAATAATCGCTTTTCTCCAATCGTCTGGAACTTGTCCCGTCTCGATGCATAAATTGATCAATTCGCACACCCTGTGAGGTATGTACTCGCCACTGTATTTAAGCATTTCAGCATTAATACTGTCTACACCAGCAGCCTTACCATTTTTTAAATTCTTAATTATATCTATAACCTCAGTGACGCAGACTTTTTCAATTGGGTTTTCTAAAGTATTATTTTCTATCTCGCAGCTCTGTTGTCCTATATCTTCACCTCCCAATAATTCTTTAAAAGAGTCTTTTAAGGCCTTTACTATCCCGTGTGTATCATATAGCATTTCACCTTTGTTGTTTCTCATGCTCACAAATTCTGTATTTTTAGTTTTGCTTATCTCTTTGAATATTATTTTCATGGTTCCTTGGAAGTCGTTTTCTAATTTCTTCTCTTCTTCTCTTCTCATTCTATCTTTGCTTTCCTTGACTAGTCGTTTAACTTTCTTATTTTTTTGTCTGTAATCATTTTTAAGTCTACTTCTCTCCTCATCGCTAAGACCTCTGATGTTTAAGGTTCTCTCGTGCGCTTCTTTTTTTTCCTGTTGGGCTGCCTTAATTTCATTATTCCACCACGCATCACCAGATTTTCTTCCTACTACCGCCGTACCACATACTTCAATTGCAGTTTGAACAATGATATCCCGCAACATAGTCCACGCGCCGTCTACATCTTTATCAGTTATAAACCCCTCCCAAATTGCCTGGTCTATGCGTTTATTTATCTTATTCTGAAAATCTAATCGCACTTCCGGTTTTTGTAAATTTTCAATCCTGATTCGCGTTTTTTTTGTCTTCTTCCTTCTAAATCCCCGCCCTAAGTTAATTTTTGAGACTAAGAGGTAGTGATCGGTATTGCATTCGGAACCCCTCATGACTCTTGTATCTTTAACTAGTTCTCTCAGTCTTTCATCCGCAATAACGAAGTCTATAATACTGCGGTTATTCCCTTTACACCAAGTGAACGTGTGGATCATTTTGTGTCGAAACCAAGTATTTGTAACAAATGAGCCCTTTTCTAAACATAGGCTAACTAACTTTTCCCCGTTATAATTTTTCTTTTGATCCCCATATTTACCTAGAACCCTATCTGTATCTGTATCTTGACGTTGGACGCCGACCCATCCGTTCATAACTCCTAGTAAAATTATCCTTTCACCTTGATCGCAAGTACTAATTGCATCATTTAAAGTATCCCAGAAGGCGTCTTTGACTTCCCTTGGGTCACTATCAACTGGGGCATAGCACGCTACTATGAATAATCTTCTGATTCCTATCTTCATTCTAGCCCATAGCAATCTGGGACTTACAAAATCATGATCTTTGAGATGCTGTCTTGCTTTTTCATTCATAATTAAACCTACTCCTTGACTACCATGTGATTCGTTACCTACTCCTGCCCAGATTTCAAAACCGCCTTTCAATACCCCATTTTCTATGTTTCTACATTCGCGACCCTTTTTCTTCGTCTCAGGTACACATAAAATATCTAGTTTCCTTACGTTCATAGTTTCTCGTAGTTCTCTTATCTTCAGATCATTAACTCCTCTAGCATTCCAAACACCCAGTTTCCATTCATCGCCTGAAACTCCACCTTTACGTTTACCGTGAGTATGCATTTCGTCAATAAAAGTTTCAGTCCATTCCGAGGCTATCTTATTGTTTGTATTATTCATGTTTTAAATTGTACACCCAACTACCACCTTTATGCGTATATTTTGTTTTGCGAGCCGAAAATCATGTCCGATTTAAGAAGTGATTCGTCGTATGGTGGAGAATCATTGTTGTAACATCAGTCCCCCCCGAACCTCCGGTACCAGGTGGGGGGGGGGGGGGGCTAGGAACTCTCTTGCTGTAAAATTGAAATTAATAAATAAACTTGATTGGTTGAGGGGAACTCCTAACTCTTAACTTATAACTCTTAACTTATAAGTCCTAACTTTTTTTTATTATTATAGGGTAGTGCGATGTTATGCGTCTGAGTAAATAATTACTTAAAAATAATCTGAAAAGTAAAAAAGGACATACTTCAGACCAAATAAAAAGACCTTAATGATGTTAAGAATATCCTTTAATAATTCAACATTTCAAGAGACAAATGCTCTCCTCATCAGGACCAGGGATCCAAGTCAAATATCAGTCCTTAGAAAAAATTGGAAAAAAAACAAACAAAATGTCGAAGTAGATAAAAAATTTGTTCATGTTCTTAAATTCCATCTCAAGTGTTCTGTCAAGAAAATAATGAAATTGTAATGACTAGAAAGAAAAAATCTATTTTTATTACATAACGAAACATATACGATGAAAAGTGAGGTTGAGATAATTAATAAATTTTAATTATTTACTATAGCTTTGGTATTTTAATTGTTGATATATTAAAGAGTAATGAGGTCCAGTATCATGGACACGTTAAACATTCTTTGAAAAAATGACTTTTTTTGTAATTTAAAAAGGAATTTAAGAACATGAACATTTTTTATTTACTTCGACATTTTTTTTCATTTTTTTTTTTAAGGACTGATATTTGACTTGGAACCCTGTTCCTGATGAGGAGAGCATTTGTCTCTTGAAACCTTGAATTATTAAAGGATCTTCTTAATATCATTAATGTCATTTTATTTGGTCTGAAGTATGTCATTTTTTACTTTTTACATTATTTTTAAGCCCAACTGATAAATCCTCATTTATAACTCCTCACTTACTTAAAGCTAATTCATAACTCATAACTTATAACTCATCACTTATAAATTATAACTACTAACTCCTAATCCCTAAATGCTGAATCGTAACATGAAACTCCTCATTCTTAACTCCTAACTCATAGCTTCTAACTCATAACTCCCAACTTATCACCCCTGACATCTAACTCGAAAATCCTAACCTCTAGCTGCTAACCCCTAACTCTCAACTCGTAACTCGTAACTCCTAATCCCTAACTGCTAACCCCTACCCCCTAACCCCTAACAACTAACTCCTAATATAGAACTCATAACTTTCAACTTCTAACTCTTAAATCGTAACTCCTGACTTATAACTCCTAACTTATAACACTGAACCCCCAACCCCTAATTTCTAACTCATTACTCCTAAAATATAACTCTAACACCTAAACTCTAACTGCTAACTCCTAACTCTTAACTTATAACTCCGAACCTCTAAGTCTTAACTTATAAGTCCTAACTTTTAAATCCGAATGTATAACTGCTAACTTATAACGCCTCACTTATAATTAAAACTCCTAACTTCAAATTCCTAACTTATAACTTATAGATTTTAACTTATAACTCCTAGCTTGTCACTCCTGACATCTAACTCCGAAATCCTAACCCCTTACTGCTAACTCCTAACATAGAACTCCTAACTTTTAACTTCTTACGTATAACTCCGAACTCCTAACTCCTAACTTAGAAGACCTAATCTATAAATCCTAATTTATAACTGCTAACTTATAACTCCTCACTTATAAATTATAACTCCTAAACCCTAACTGCTAACTCTTAACTTCAAACTCCTAATTCTTAACTCCTAACTCATAGCTTTTAACTTATAACTCCCAACTTATCACTCCTGACATCTAACTTCAAAATCTTAACCCCTAACTGCTAACCCCTAACTATTAACTCTCAACTCGTAACTCCCAATCCCTAAATTCTAACCCCTGACCCCTACATCCTAACCCCTAACACCTAACTCATGATATAGAACTCCTAACTTTAACTTCTTACTCTGAAATCGTAACTCCTGACCCTACTACTAAAACCTAACTGCTAACTCCTAACTCCTAACTTATAACACCTAACTCTGAACTCCTAACTCTTAACTTATAAGTCCTAACTTATAAATCCAAATTTATAACTGCTAACTTATAACTCCTCACTTAATAGTTGTAACTTCTAACCCCTAAGTCCTAACTTCAAACTCCTAATTTCGAGCTCCTTACTCATAACTTCTTACTTATAACTCCCAACTTATCCCCCCTGACATTTAACTCGAAAATCCTAACGCCTAGCTGCTAACCCCTAACTCTCAACTCGTAACTCGTAACTCCTAATCCCTAACTGCTAACCCCTACCTCCCAACCCCTAACAACTAACTCCTAATATAGAACTCCTAACTTTGAACTTCTAACTCTTAAATCGTAACTCCTGACTCATAACCCCTAACTTATAACACCGAGCCCCGAAACCCTAAAATATAACTCCAATTCCCTACTCCTTAACCCTAACTGCTAACTCCTAGCTCTTACCTTCTAACCCCTAAATCCTAAATCCTAACTTCAAACTCCTAATTCCGAGCTCCTTACTCATAGCTTCTAATTTATAACTCCTAACTTATCACTCCTGGCATCTGATTCCAAAATCCCAACCCCTAATGCTCACTCCCAACTCCTAACACCGAACCCCTAACGTCTTAATTCTAACATAGAACTTCTAACTTATAACTCCGAACTCTTAACTTATAATTCCCAGCTTATAAATCCTCATTTATAACTGCTTACTTATAACTCCTCACTTATAAATTATAATTCCTAACCGCTAACTGCTAACTCTCAACTTCAAACTCCTAATTCCTAACTCATAGCTTCTAACTTATAACTCCCTTCTTATTGGTCCCGACATCTAACTCTAATATCCTAACCCCTAACTGCAAACCCCTAACTCTTATTCTCAGCTCGTAACACCTAACTTTTAACGCCTAACTCTTAACTTATAACTCCTAACTCCTAAAATCTATCTCCTATCTCGTATCTCGTAACTCGTAGCCCCTAACTGCTACCTCCTTACTCCTAACATCTAACTCTGACTTCTTACTCGTAACTCGTAACTCCTGACTCCTAAATCCTGATTTCTATTATCTAACATCTAATTCCTAAGAGGGTGGTAGCAAAAATTAGGAGTTTGGGTAATAGGGGAAATGAGGTAAGGGGAAGTAGGGAAAGTGGGAGAAATGGTCTAAGGGAAATTAGGGGACGTGAGGTAAAATGAGAGTAGGGGAAGTATGAGAAGTAGTTGCAAGTAAGGGTTGTGTAAGTGGGGGAAGTGAGTGTAGTAAAATTAGTGAAAGAGAGGGGAAATGAGGTAGGTTGATGAATTGAGGGGAAATGTAGGGAAAAGTTAGGATAGTTTAGGGGGAGTAGAGTAGGAAAAGGAAAATAGCGGAATGTAGTATGTAATAATGTAATCTGAACGAACTATTTAAGGTTTCATAGGCTACGATACCCTCATTTGTGTACTATTCCTTGGGACTACTGAAAAATCCTGAAAAATCAATATCCCGAAACTGTGAAATTCTTAAAAAAAAAATTATTTGCGAAGTGAAAAATTCCAAAATTATAAAAATCCCGACTTGGAAAATTTTCGAATAATAAACATTCGCGTACAATTTATAATATTAGTTAATTTGAAAATTCCAGAATAATGAAATTCCGAGCAGTTTATAATATTACCGAAATTGAAATTTCCCGAATGATAAAATTTCTGAAAGTAAATTACTCAATTATAAAATATCCGATACTGAAAATATCTCGTTACTAGAAAATTATCGAATTCAAACATTTAATTTTGTTTAATAAATCATATTTATTCATTACAAATAAAATATTTTGATCCAAAGAAAATTTTGCTTTGGATTTTCAATGTATTTTTCGTAAAATATTGTTGGAATTGGAAAAAACATTAATTAAAATAAAAATACTTCTCAATGGAAAGAACCAATACAAGAACAAGATTTTTATTACAGAAGCAATGATTAAAAAAAAAATACCATGCACATTTTAAAAAAACTTGCACCCAGATTTTTTTAAAATTTTTTTTATTTTAAATTTAAGCAATCATTTCAAAAAATACAATTATTGATTTTAACAAATTTCTCATTGTTTAAATACGGGAATCTTATACTTCCGAAATTTTCTACTGTCGGGAATTTCTAAATTCAGTAATATTATAAAATTATATTGTAAATCACAAAAATTTTCTGCAATTTTGAAGGTTTATGGTAAATTTATAAATTACTCAAAATTCTTGAATTTTTTTTTATTTTAGCAATTTTTGAATTTTTTTTGAAATTTTTTAAATTTACGTAAATTTAGAGTATATACAAAATTTTCCAAATATTAGATATATACCCTATACCGTGAAAAGTACGTTTTATTCCCTTAAGAGTTATGAAATGATAATATAGTTTATTGCAGCAAAATATTGTGCAAACTTAACAACGTACGTTTTTAAAAAAAGGAACTCAAAATCTTGAAAAATTTGTTTAGAAAATTTATTTATAACAATACGAAATACATTTTTATTTTTGTATATTTGTGTATTGCTTCGATTGGATTGAAAATGAAAATCACTTCATAAATATCTAAGACCATTAAAAAATCACCCAGCATTGCTTATAATAATACAGTTGTTAAAAATAAATTATTCAATTATAATAAACTATCAAGTTATTCTTCGCGAATATTTGTTTATTAATTATACACTAATATCAATCATTTTGAATCAATTACGTGTTATTTAGGCAACCATATCTTGAATCCTTAAATTCTTTGAAATTTTATGTTTGAATAGATTAAAAAATTTTCCTTCCAAAGTCGGCTTTAGGGATTGCTTAACAAATTAGTTGGCTTTAATTAACAAAAAACTTTGAAATCGAAATTATAAATATTGTTGTGTGAGTAAAATTTTTTTTTATTGTTATTGTGTAATGCTATAATTGTGTTCAAGATTTTTTTCAGGTAAAAAATTCAAATGTCAAAGTTAAGTCTTAGTATTTTTAAAGTTTATGCAATTTAAATATATTGGTCAGAGAAAGTTGTAAATAATAACAAGTAATATTTTAATCGTTTGAAATTTAAAAAAGGCTGCCTGCGCGCCTGTTTTAAAATTAAAATGTTGTCTTTAGTAAAAAAATGTTGAGTAAAATTCAGTAGGAAATCATGAGGTGTGGTGAGTATACGGCTTAGCGAAATTAAATGGTTTTAATAAGCAATTATTAATTTGACCAAAGTATGTATACTCTTTAATTTTATTTTGTACTTATATGCAGATTTGAATGATCAAATTGATTACTCTTGTATCAATGATCTATTTTTCATTAACAAAACTTAACCAATAATTGGAATACAATTAAAAAATTATTGGTTTCATTATAATTGTATTATTTATTTATTATTAAAAAATTGTTTACTTCAAGCTGCTTTATAGGTTCTTCATCAGTTTTTGAATGCTAATTCCTGACTCAGTAGCACATCTGCACAGATTTGTTTTTTGAGTAGGGATTCTCGGCGACTTCGTGCATCAATATCTAGGATATCTACAGATTTGATTATAAATAATTTTAAAAAAATGTTGTTCTTGTATTAATGAAGTGAGCATGTGCGATTTGCCCAAGAACGGTACTTTTCTTTTCAAAATCTCAAATGAGTTACATTGAATATCTCGGTTCAAACCAACAGCAGTTGTATAGATTCTTCATCAGGATGGCAGAATATTTCTACATTTTTTTCTTTTTGTGAAGGGAAAAGAGAACGTAATTTTCATCAAATAGAAGTTCTGGAATGTCTCGTCCAGCTTCTTAACCAGAGGAACAAACTGAACTTATATTCAGCGCATGAGTGTGCTGTCTGAGATTTTCAGAGTAAGATGAATATTCCACGCTAAATCCGCGCTGGAATCATAACTAGGAAAATCCTTCGCCGTCGGTGAGAAAACCATTTCCTCTTTTCTTCTCCGGCTGGATTTCACTTTTCTTTTTCTCCCGACTCACCCCCGATTAATCTTGATTGCCTCTACACAACGAACCATCACTGCATTCTCGTGCATCACTCGCGAAAGGGATACGAATACGCATTTAAAATCAAATATCTGGAGGATCTCGTGAAAGGAATTATAAAACTCGTTATCAGAGTGAAATGAATCTGGTCTCACGTTTATTACGAAGGACGTAGCACCTATATGAAATTTCAATTTCTAGTTTCACTCACTGGCCAAAGGGATCCTATAAATATAGAAACGATCAAATTGATTCTACGCTTTCGTAATTAATAATAATAACATTGGGTTAAAGTTTCAGACATCTGTTCTGTCAAATTTTTATATTTTGTTTTCTGCAATAATGAAAAATGTATTCACCAACATTTTCTATGCATCTCGATAATGCATCTCAAAATCCTCGTGGGAAATAGTGACGCTTTATAAGTCTCTGGCGTTCTTGCGAACATATCGGATTGCACTTGTACCATTCGAACCAATTTGAAATTTTAAGACATTTTTGATCAAAATTCGTTTACATTTTTTAAGTTTTCTGATTTTAAATACAGATGTGCAGTTAATCGGATCGAATATTCAACAACCGATCCACCATTAGGCGCTTCAGGGCAAATCCTTTGTCGAATATTTAAATCCGATCTGAATCGGTTTTTGTATCCCAAAACCGATATGCAAGTATTTAGAGTATGCAAACCATTTTGTTAACAAAAAATTAATCTTCAACCTCTCTTGTTTTGTTCTGAATTCAGACTCACTCTAGCGTCAGATAAATCAATGTTTCAGACGAAGAAACCTTCCTTCACTTGGTTTAATTAACCCACATATCCATTAAAGTCTCCTTCAATAATTACAGATTTTTTAAGTCAATAATAATTGTTACTCAATCAATAACAAAAACAGCAAAACTCTGTGGGGTCGTGTGGACAATGAATAATACAAACATAAATACAAGATTAGATAAGAGTATAAAAGATTAGGAACACTTCTAAAATAATATTTATGGCTTACAGTAGCACAGAGTTGAATAATTCACTAAATTAAAATTAAGAAAGTGAGAAAATTTGAATGACATTTGTGGAAATTTCTTGTTCTGGATGTTTAAAACATCAAATAGGATGGAAAAGGGTTGGACCAATGCTGGTTCAAGCTTGGAATAAGCCTGCACTGAACAATATTTATTTGATGAACCCCCAATATTTATCTATAATCTGGATATAACTATTGTTCGAAAAAAACCAAAAATATTGGCATAAACATTAAAGATACATAATATTTAATAATAATACTAACATCGACAGAATGAATATTGGCAAAATCTTCAGAACAAGGACTCGCAGCATAATTTATTTGAGGTATTATTAATAAATCACATTTTATAACACTTTTATAAAAATATATTATATTATATATAAATTGTACACATTAAAATGGCTGTTATCTCATTTGACTTTTAAAATTATTTGTATTTCATAAGTCTGCTACTCCCGCATTGAAATTATTACATTACTTCTCTGCTGTGTGCATTGTCGAAAAGAAAAAACACGAGGTCACCTTAACTTTTTTTTTGCCTCACACGTTTCTGCAGAAAAAAAATAAAAATGGTACTTTCTTGACAAATTTTCATATATGAGCCCTTCTCCTGTGCTTAGGATACGTTAAATACATATTAATATTCTTAAAAACATGCAATTGTTCGAGAATATTAGCGTTAAAAATTAAAATTTTAAGTTTTCCAGTAGCCCAAAACAAGTGAGTTGACCCAAATTGTGCCAATAGCTAATAGAATAAATAAAGTTTACTCTTTTGTTCAAAAAATGTCGATTAAATTATTAATTTTAAATTTAGTATTAAATTTATGAATTTAAATTTTTTGGGACACAAGACCTCAAAGTCTTCACAAGCTTGAGCCATTTTTACACCACACTAAATGAGAATGTTCTCTTTTGGTCGCAATACCATGAAAGATTTAAAATCTTGACCTAATCATTACGTTTTGAATACAAGCGGTGAGAATTTTTATATTTAATAATTATATTTAATCAATATAAATTTGAAAATTATCCCAAAATGATGAATGTGTAGCATGATTTCTATGACTAAAAATTTGTTATGATTACTCAACAATCAGGTAATGTTTATTCGTGTTCTTGGACCAGATTTAAGGGGTAGAATTTGCCCCTAATCTCATAAATTGTACAAATTTGTTGGCATAATTTTCTAAGTTCGGCGATGAGTTGAACGCAAAATTTCACAAATTATCAGTATGACGCGAGATTTGATAAAGTTTTAAACGGTTGTTTTCGAGTATTTTCAAACTCAAGTGCGAAATTTTTTATTAAGATCAGCGTGTTGTAAAATATTTTTAAACTTAGCAAATATAAGATATATCCTGTATTCAATGATAAATCGCAGTTTCGAACAAAGCGAATTTTTTTTCTAAAGATTAAATGCATTTAAGCTTTGAATCTTTTTAGCGTACAATGTTCGAACTGAAGACTATACTTTGACGTTTTATAAAATTTATGAAAATAAACTAACAATTATTTGTTACTCAGGTTAAATTAACTCATTGGTCATCCTACTGACTGCAATCATACAGAGAACAAAAATTTCTCTTAATTTAAAATGCTGAAAATTTGTATGAGAATAACATTCGTCATGGAAAATTACTACATTTTTTCAACTAGTTAATCATTATAAAGATTTTTATAAATTATTAATGAAATTTAATAATTTTTTAGAAGAATTTTAACTAAACAATAACAATTGAGAGTTTTTGAAAGATTTAATGTATGTAATATTTTTATAATAGTTGTTGGAGAATGTGCAAATCCAAACGTATGAAAAATAATTGTCTACTGACCTCGAATTTTGAGACGATGAGAAATTTCGTTGTAAAAACAGTAATGTTATTGTTAGTGTTAATACATACTCTGATGAATATTATTCTTATACAAATTTTAGAATTTTCAGTTGAGAACGTTCTACTGTTAAGCACTGCGCAAAGAAATATTGATATATAATTATGTATATAATTTACTTTAATACTTTTTTATTTCATAAACAAGATAATAGGAGCAAAAATTTTTGACTTGTGAAGAATACCATTTGTTACAATATATTTAAAATCATTCGAAAACATCTAGAAGCAATGACACAACTATTTAGAAAGGTTTTTTAGTAGAACTGTAGAAGTTTAAATATGTATACTCTTGGGCGATGACTAATAATTTTAATTTTTTGTTAAAAGTTTTATAAATAAAAGTTTTTCCGTCGTATTATCTTATCTTATAAGCTGATGACTCACTGCCATTACATTTGGTCAATCGATAATAATGTAATTATATGTCCTAATTTACCAAAAATTTGCTATCATCAACATTATAACGATTATTATTAAAGCAAGTAACGTTTGCTACCAAATGATAATCATCAATATTATGGCAAATAATCCATTGATCCAACGAATATTGCGCGTTTCACAAGCTTCTCTGATAATAACAAATAATACTTTCTTTGCGAAATAACAAATTATTTAAAATTTTCAATAATCCAACTCACAAACCCCTTTTGTCTATACAATGTAAAAATTTAGTTGAAGTTAAGTGACCAAACATGGCTAATCCCCA